>JACVVK020000302.1:220000-415000 GCA_018292915.2 Batillaria attramentaria | reverse complement strand
AGTATACACAAGCTTGAGGGGTGATCTAATAGGTAGCGCATCGGATTTAGCCGCTGCGTTAATGAACGGCCGTCATCAATGTCATGGCGATGAAGCGTGGGTTCGATCCCAGGTCGAGCTTGTGATATGTGATGCCGGTTTTTCCTGGCTACCGGGCTGCTCATCAGGGGTTTCTCTCCGGGTAATCCGGCTTTTCTCCCCCAGCAAAATCGTAAAAAATATAGCATAGGTATTGGGTGGCGCTGCACCGCGGTGACACCCTTCCCCCGGGGGAAGCAGCCCGAATTTCCCGAAAGGGATAATAAAGAAGTAAAAAAAAAATAAAAAAAAAAGCTTTTCATACATCCAGTCTTCTGCCATAACATTGGCGAAGCCTTGTCACTACAATTTTTACTGCTACCTCTTGTCAGTTTCAAACTTAGTGCATTTGTGGGTGGGTGGGTGTTTGGGAGTTTAACGTCCTTTTCCACCACATAAGGGTG
The DNA here is from genome assembly GCA_018292915.2 of Batillaria attramentaria. Taxonomy (NCBI): domain Eukaryota; kingdom Metazoa; phylum Mollusca; class Gastropoda; family Batillariidae; genus Batillaria; species Batillaria attramentaria. The sequence goes on along the minus strand of JACVVK020000302.1, from coordinate 414,518 downwards.
ATGTCAAAGACGGGACGATGAGAAAAAGGCCAGAGCAAATATTTGGCCCCAGCTGGGATTCAAACTCACAAAACCCTTGCATTGAAAGCCCAATGCTCTACCATACAGCAATCCAATTGCCATCAGGTCAGCCTACCAGCTCCAGTGTAAACTGGCACATCTGTTCTGTCACGTCTTATAAATTAACCTGTCACGTCTGTACTGTCATGTGTGTAAATGAACCTGTGACTTCCGTAAGTTAACCATCATGTATGTACTTGTAGGGAATGAGAAGGGGGCAGACCTGGGGCCGCTGATCTCCCCTGAGGCGAAGAAGCGAGTGTGTGACCTGATTCAGGCCGGCGTCGACGCTGGTGCCGAGCTGTTGCTCGATGGTCGGAACATCAAGGTCCCTGGTTACGAGAAGGGAAACTTTGTCGGTCCAACCATTCTGCATCAAGTGAACGTGAGTCACAGTTGTTAACATGACTTGCGTACAATTTTAATTTATTTTATCAGTTTTTCATTTGTTTTTGAGGGGGTTGGGGGAGGCATTCTGAATGTGTTGGATCTTGTTCTTTTGTCATTCTTTTGTCCTGACACAGCTTTGGTTAGATGATAGGTATAACTGCAGTCAAGCGTAACAACTTTGTCAATCTGTGGTCAGCCATCCATGAAGTGCTACACAGAGGAGATCTTTGGGCCGGTGCTGGTCAGCATGGAGGTCCCCACTCTGGACGACGCCATCAAGATCGTCAACTCCAACCCCTACGGCAACGGCACTGCCATCTTCACCACCAACGGAGCTACGGCTCGCAAATACACCATGGAGTGCGACGTCGGGCAGGTAGGTTTAAGTTTAAAGTTCATTTAGATGTGACACTGGGCAGGTATGCGAAGCAAGTTGATCAGAGTGGATGATGCAGACAGCTTCATGGCCTGTTGCTGCAGTTCTTCTTCTTCAGCGTCGTTCACCAGATGGAGATGCTGAATGCAACTGTCCTCCAGGTTACCACAGAGCTCCACCCTCTGGTCATGTTTCTTCTCTGGGAACATCATGGAGTTGACAGTGTTGTAGTAGACGTTCAGCATTCATGATGTCTACATTGCATGGGCACTTCTCAGACTCGCTGGTTCTGAATTTACTGTACATGTTAGTCTGTTGTTCCCAGTTGTCAGTGTGATCAGGACGACCTGGTCTGGTCTGCTTAGTTTGTGATAACTGTCAGACTCATTGAAGTTTGCATGTTGCTGCAGTGAGAACATCAGTCAAGAATCAAAATATTTATTGTCTGTAGTCACCATTTAGTCTCAGCTGATTTGGCACAACCATTAAATTGATTGAACAAATTGTGGTTATGTCAAAACTCAGACTTTGTTTTTGAATTCTTCTACATTGAAGTGTGTGTGTGTGTGTGTGTGTGTGTGTGTGTGTGTGTGTGTGTGTGTGTGTGTGTGTTACAGGTGGGCGTCAACGTCCCCATCCCGGTCCCCCTCCCCATGTTTTCTTTCACTGGATCCCGCGGCTCCTTCAGGGGCGACACCAACTTCTATGGGAAGCAGGTACGTTCTACCTCTCGTGAACTAGAAAAGTTTAAAGCTGGTGAATTTTACGTGGTGTCGGTATTTTATGATTGCTGTCGTTGAAGCACTTCACTCCAGCAAAATAAGTGTTCGCTGAAATGCTTGCAATATTGTTTGCATGAGTGCCTGCAGAAGCTGTTTGCCAAGCGCACCTGCCATGTAGCACGAGACCCCTATCACATTACAGGGTACTTCTTTCCGTGTAGATGTGTTAATTGGCGGTGTTTCTTATTACACGCACGTGCATCGTTTACACAGAGATTTCAGAAGCTGACACAGATCTTCATACTGAACGTCATTATGATACACGATAAACACGGACTACGGAAGGCAAAACAGACTTTGAACGGTTGGTGGGAAAACAAGGCCGATATCACCACCTGTGGCTGACCTCTTAGTCTGTGTAGACTGAATACAGTTCACCTGGACTGTTCCGTTAGGCTAGCAATCTCTGCCCCATGTAACCTTCCTGCCTGGGTTGTCATGAGTCACTCGCATGGTGGCAATGTTCGAACTCCAACTAGTTGCCTGTCAGCGTGTTTCACGTCACAGCTTGATCGTTTTTGTCTACAGGGCATCCAGTTCTACACACAGATCAAGACAGTGACTCAGATGTGGCGAGAAGAGGACGCGACTCCCATGGGATCGGCCACAGCCATGCCGGTCATGAGATAAATCCCCAGGCTGGATCACAGTTGGACCTAAACCTCGCACGTGCTGACTGTGTACATGTAACATGACTGCAGCAGTGAACTGTTTGCCTTGGATGGGTTTCAGGAATCTGTACTCCAGTTTTTTGTTTGTTAAAATAATACCCTGTATGTTCACATGAAGTAATGACTTGTGTATGCATCTTCCCTTCAACGATCAAGCTTATAACAAATTGTGTAGAGATAAAACAAATGTTAGATGTTGAAAAGGTGAAACACTTGACAAATATTTAATATTCTGTCTTGGAAACAGATTATTGATTTTTTTTTTTTTTTTTTTTTTTTTGGGGGGGGGGGGGGGGGAGGATGTTATTACGTCATGCACCGAAGGTTTGATGTTTCATACATTGTGATAATTGTGAGATGCATTTGATGCCATGTTTCAAATTTCATGCTATAGTAGATACACGTATTGACTTCTATAATTATCTGATCTGATTGCTGTGAATGTGTTGGGTGTTAATCAGAAAGTCCTGTATACAGTAATACTAGTGTGTTGTTGAGGTGTATGGTGTTGTTGAGGTGTATGGTGTTGTTGAGGTGTATGGTGGGTTTTTTTGTACTTTTTTCCTCCATACATTTTTGGAAAGGGTCTGGGTTGTGTGGTGGATGCGGTGGGGGGGGGGGGGGGGGGGGGGGGGGGGGTCATGAGGTAGCTGTTGTGAGGTGTCTGCAAATGTGTTTTGCATGTGTGCCTTTACTGGTCGAGTTATTCACTGTCTGAGACCTGTGCAGCGAAGTATTTGATATTCAAAGTACATGTATTGTTGAGCAATTGTAATGGCTGTTTGATCGCGGGATCACGATTCTTGACATTCAGATATTGAACTCCACAAGGGCCTGTGTATCGTTTTGACATTATTGCATTGCAGTGATTTTTTTTTTTTTTTTTTTTTTTTTTGGAAATACAAATTCTGAGTATCCTGTGTAGTGTGCTGGCACATTTCACTTAATGATGTCCAGCAGACAAATCGTGTTTCATAAATTTATATCGATTCTGCAAAATGTATCGATTCTGCAAAATTCATCAATCCTGGAAAAAATGTCAATCCTGCAAAATTAATCATTAGCAGGAAAGTTGTGTGGAGTGGCGAGAATAGCCCAGAACAGAGTGCGATGGCGAAGGGTTGTCGATGGCCTATGCTCCACTTGGAGCCAGGGGCCTAAGTTAGTAAGTAAGGAAAGTTGTGATCCACAGAAGACTGTGCATGATGTAGTTAAAATCATTGAGTGGAAGTCAGCGTAGGAGTAAGTCTAGTCAAAGATGCCAGTCTCTGTTGCTTTGCACTTGAAGGATCATGTGAGATCTTACGCTAGAGTTTGACGTTTACACATGGTAAAGAAAATTGGAAATTAGAATAATCACTTTGAGAGTGTAAAGTCATGTGGACTGTATAGAAGTAAAGGTTGCTCAGATCCAAAGTTTGAAGTGTTTGTATGTCACTATGTGTGTGTGTGTGTGGGCCGATTCATGAAGCACATGAACATTTTTGATATTCTCATTACCGTCATATCATTTGTTTCAGTTCATGTTCTCCACTACTAGATACGTACAGTTTTGATAAGTAGTGAATCTTTGTCACCAGTTAATATTTTCTGTGCTGGTGAACATAGTTACAAGGAAAGTGCGGGACTGGCAAGCAAAACTGCGTGGATCAGATGTAAGTGGAACCAGGACGTGTCGTGACATCCGTGTGTTTTCCTGAAAAATGAACCAGTTCCCTTCAAAGGAAAATTACCAGTGACGACAACATAAACGCTACCATGCAATACAACAAACAGCATTATATCGCTACCATGCAATACAACAAACAGCATGATGTCATTCAAGTATAAGTCAGTTTATTGTCACCGCCACTGACAGTCTCAGTCTGTAAAAACGTTTTGCATGGCGATAGTTATATATCTGGGTACAATGACGAGAACACGATAAGATGGCTAAGATAGTGTAACAAGCGACTGTACAAATCAATGTTGTTGTATGTAATGAAACCTCAATCAGATCTGATGCCAGAGACTAAGTTTTGACTTGAAACTAAGGTAGTAAAGAGTAGTGGGGCAGGAAAGCAACAACTAACTGAAGTGGACAGAATGTGACCATGTTGTTGGTACTGTGATGGACAGCAACACAAAATAGATCAGTCGACCGTATCACTCCGTGCAAAATTCAATGGACCATTTCACATCTGGCAATGATTTCAATGTATTCTAGTGATATGATTTATAAAAAATCAAAAAAATCCGGTAAATTGAATGTAAGTGATTAAGACTAAGGACAGTGTGGTTGAAATGACACGAGTCACACATGCAAAGTACAGGCAAACTGTGTCATTCAGCATCGTTTACTGCTATCATTGCCAGTTTAAATTTTGCTATCGGCTGATTGAAAAAAAAAAATTCCATATTCTGATTTACAAGCATACATGTGTCAAACTCAAAGAAATGGGAGTGGTTTCATCTGAACACACAAAGGCAATTGAAAGAATTCAGACTAAAAGCCACGATGTACAGAGCTATTTCAAAAATGAAGCCGACCTGCTAGACACTGAGGAACAACCTCCTCGCATTGAAAATGATGAACAGTCAACAGCAAGTACTCACACACCTAAACCCCCCCCCCCTCCACCCCCTCACGCCAAATAAAACATGACAGCAGACTGTTAGCAACAAATGCAAAACTCAAAAGAACATGATATGTCAGTGACATGTTTTGTGTGTTGAAAGCTTGTAGTTGTACATTCAGGTGACCGGGGAAGGGGGGGGGGGACAGTCTAGGACATTTAGACATTTAGGTTTGGATTATAATGACTTCAAAGTATGTTGTTGAACAGAGACAAAAATTGCGTATCAATGTGTAAAGATCAACTAGTCAAAACATGATCTGAGAGGATCCACGAGAATAAAAATGTTGACAAAACGCGTGGAGATAGTGATGACTAATGGCACGACAACACAACTGAAGTCAGACTCTAGTCTCTATCTAGTAAAACATGGGAAGAATCCTGAACCCCAAGGAAAAAAAAAAAAAGAAGGAAAGATGAAAAAGAAACAAAAAGAAAAAACACGCAAAAATGAATATGAAATCCAATGATTCATTAGCTGTGTGAACATCACACATAATCAATCAGAACTCCACATTAATGACAACTGGTGCATGCCCTTCTCTACCGCTCTCTCTTTCTCTCAGACACACACACACCCAAAGCATACACATCAAGCAATGACACATGGAGAGAATACGCAAAAATGACAGCTTGAATGTTGAAAGTACGGTACTCATGTTACTGTGTGTGAAATGAAATGGTGATTAGAAGCGATCTGTCTCTGAAGGAAAAAAGTCTGCTGCCAGCCTTCAGTAAATACACTACCACAGTACTCATAGAACGTGGTTCAACATCAAATGCTATAAATTTGTCTTTTTTTTTATATTTTTAATATTTTTTCCCAAACACCAACTAGCAACAGAACGACACAAACATGACCAGTAGAACAAAGGGTTGTTAATGGTGTTGTCATCTTACTTTTTTTTAATTTTTTTTTTTTTTAAAGTAGCAATACCTGTATGCCTCACTCTCTTGACAGGACATATCATGAGAAACTGAAGACAGCAATACCTGTATGCCTCACTCTCTTGACAGGACATATCATGAGAAACTGAAGACAGCAATACCTGTATGCCTCACTCTCTTGACAGGACATATCATGAGAAACTGAAGACAGCAATACCTGTATGCCTCACTCTCTTGACAGGACATATCATGAGAAACTGAAGACAGCAGTACCAGACATACTTAAATATCAAACGCCTAATGACAATGTATATGTATGTGTACAAACAACCTGCGAGTGCGAATCTTTCTCGCATAATGTAATTCTCTGTGGTCCTGACAAAACAGTGATTGAAAACCGGTACTCTAATACAGATGCATGCAAATTATGTACAAGTCTTGAAAATCCTAGACATGGAAGGGGAGCCGGGGTGGCCGAATGGTAGAGCGTCGGACTTCTATGCTCGGGTCGTGAGTTCGTATCCCAGCTGGAGCCAAATATTTGAGCTGGCTTTTTCATCGTTGCCCCGTCTTTGATATCACCCGTATGTGGTGGAAAAGGACGTTAAACCCCCAAACACCCACCCCACCCTAGAAATGGAAACAGTGAGAAGTCCTAAACTGCCATTACAGTGTATTTCAAATGAACTAATGAGTGATGAACTCATTCACTTTCTGAATGAATGACTGAAACTGAACTGTCTGATGTACTTGGTGGTAAGTCCTGATGTACTTGGTGGTAAGTCCTGATGTACTTGGTGGTAAGTCCTGATGTACTTGGTGGTAAGTCCCGATGTACTTGGTGGTAAGTCTTGTTTTACTGTGTCACACTGTGGGGCTGTCCAGAACCATACTGACTTTGAAGGGCCAGTATATATGTTACGTATTACTGTGATTCAGTGTTCCAAAAGCAGCTCACTCAGTCAATGACACAACCTGCAAAGTTTCTGGTTCACAAACCCACTACCCCCCCCCCCCCCCCCCCCCCCCCCCCCCCCCCCATCCTTCTGCATTTATCCCCCAACTCCAGTACATGTACGTGCAACCCACCATTCATGCTCAAACTAGTGACTGTTACAAATACAAATGACTAACAATGTCTTCTTTCACCCAGCACATTACCACAGCAAAACTCAGACATGAGTTTTCCCACTCCCCCCCCCCCCCCCCCCCCCCCCCCCCCCCCCCCCAAAAGAGGAAAACAGTACATCACTACATGTATGTTTTGATGAGAAAAAGAGAAAACAACACATGATACTGACTGAACTGTGGAAAAAAGGCGGAAGTTGAGGGAAAAAAAAGAACACGCACACACATAAAAACTCTGCCTGAATGATACTGATACAATGTCCTGCTTGTTCCTCCTCCTTTTTTTTTTTTTTTTTTTTTTTTGGGGGGGGGGGGGGGGGGGGTCCCCTCAGCAGTGACATTGAAACCTGGCTTAGGGGCAGCAGAATTCTGCCAAACTGCTGAAAAAAACTCAAGCATGAAAACTGTGATCAGTGTGTTGCAGTTGACAAAAAATTAAACCCTCAAATCTAAAAGCACACTGGTGACCGATGCAAAATAATAAAAGCAACCAAGTCTGACATACAGTTGTGGGAGTGAGCAGGAGAGGAACCAGTGGCCCAGCAGATCCTGCGGAGGAAGTGGGGCTGGATTGGACACACCCTCAGGAAGCCAGCATCCAGCACCACACGCCAAGCCCTGACATGGAACCCGCAGGGGAAAAGGAAGAGGGGCCGGCCTCGCAACAGCTGGAGGCGGGACACTGAGGCAGAGCTATGTAAGCAGGGGACCAACTGGACTGGAGTGGCAAAAGTAGCCCAGAACAGAGTGCGATGGCGAAGGGTCGTCAATGGCCTATGCTCCACTTGGAGCCATGGGCCTAAGTAACTAAGTCAGACAAATGGGAAACATGACGGCCTGCCCTATCCTACATCTACCATTACCGTCAATCAGTACAGGCATTTCACCACATGCACACACATGCACACCCACATACTCATGGTAAGCAGGATTTTTGACACAAATACACAGATTTCACTTTTCAGTCACTCTCTGATCGGCTTCTGCATCTTTTTGTTTCTGACAAACGACTTGGCCTCCTGCACCCAAATCTCTTACGTCTTCCTCATCATCAACATCGTTATCATCGTCATCGTCGCCGGAGTCTAGAGTACCCTGCGTCTGGCCGAGGCTCTGACTGGCGTCGTTGATGAAACTGTCATTGTAGTCGTAGGTGTTGGGCAAGCCATCGTCATCATCCTCATCACTTTTCGTCGTCTTGGTTGTCTTCACTGTTCACAAGACAAAACAACAGGCCATAACACAGAGAATAGTTAGATGACTGTACGTTATTTCCTGCATTTCACACGTGTGGGCTACTGCGTGCCACACAGGGACTGTGTGGGGGTGGGGGGGGGGGGAGGATTTGCTACCATTCATCGGCAAATAATCCAAGGGATTCTCCGTGTTTTCAAGCCGTGGGCTTGTTTAAATGAAACTTTGAAACTTGTGATTATTTAGAGATCAGACATAGTGTGTAACTGCCAACTTCATTCAACCAACAACTGCTGTTGATTCATCAAGAAATGAACACTTAACATTCTGCTCACAGGGCAAAACGTATCAGCCATTTTGACTAAATATTCACAACACAACACACACTGCTTTCACAAACACCTGACAATACGCGTATTGTCTGGAGTCACTGCTCAAACAATAAGTATGTGATCATTTAATGACGCCAGTATGTCCACTGAAAGAAACCAATATTTTTTAATATCTAGTCACGGTATCAAGTTAGACATGCTGGACGTGGAAGTACATGTATGTATTCACTGCCTGTCATGCAGAATGCTACAATGGTCCCCAATCAACTGCCCTCGAGTACAGAAGATCTGACGGCCATCCTGCTAAAGCTGGTAACTCAGGAATGGGTGGAGGAAATCAAAGCACTACAGTGTACATGTCACAATAAAATTAATAAAAACAACTGCAAACGCTATAGGATGGGCGTGTCACTCTATATGATGGGTGTGTCACCCTATATGATGACCATGTCACTCTATATGATGGGCACATAACTCTATATGATGGGTGTGTCACTCTATATGAAGACCATGTCACTCTATATGATGGGCGTGTCACTCTATGTGATGGGTGTGTCACTGTATGATGGGCGTGTCACCCTATATGATGGGCGTGTCACTCTATATGATGGGTATGTAACTCTATATGATGGGTATGTCACTCTATGTGATGGGCGTGTCACCCTATATGATGGGCGTGTCACTGTATGGTGGGCATGTCACCCTATATGATGGGCGTGTCACTCTATGTGATGGGTATGTAACTCTATATGATGGGTATGTCACTCTATGTGATGGGCGTGTCACCCTATATAATGGGCGTGTCACTGTATGGTGGGCGTCACCCTATATGATGGGCGTGTCACTCTATATGATGGGTATGCAACTCTATATGATGGGTATGTCACTCTATGTGATGGGCGTGTCACCCTATATGATGGCGTGTCACTGTATGGTGGGCGTCACCCTATATGATGGGCGTGTCACTCTATATGATGGGTATGTAACTCTATATGATGGGTATGTCACTCTATGTGATGGGCGTGTCACTCCATGTGATGGGCGTGTCACTGTATGGTGGGCATGTCACCCTACATGATGGGTGTGTCACCCTATATGATGGGCGTGTCACTCTATGTGATGGGCGTGTCACTGTACGATGGGCATGTCACCCTATATGATGGGCGTGTCACCCTGTATGATGGGTATGTAACTATATGATGGGCGTGTCACTCTATGTGATGGGTGTGTCACTGTATGATGGGCATGTCACCCTATATGATGGGCATATCATGCTATATGATGGGCGTGTCACCCTATATGATGGGCATGTCACACACTCAGCCTACCTGTACCTGGTGCGAGTTGTTTGGTCGCTTTTGTCTGACCCACCTTTTTCCTGTTGACAAAAACAGTCACTACAACTGCATGCCGAGTACTGTGTAGCAGGGGATATGATGCATGCTTACAGCTACGAGTTACGTGTATCAAACTACCACACTGTCCACACAAGACACCCCCCCCCCCCACCCCCTAGTGTTGTTTGCACTGCGTTACTGTAATCTGCATGATGACAAGAATGTCTGTGGTATTGTATCCCTGATAGTACACAGGGTTACATTTTCACTGAGCCAGACGTAGGTATGGAAGTAAACTGAATCACTAGCGCATAAAGCCAAGGCCTGATACCCACACACAAAAAAAATAACGTCTGGGTAAGAATCACTGTCTATATAGACTATAGTATGTATATGTATGGACTTGAACCACAAAATGGTGTACATGTAGCATGCCTTACAACCATGTTCACAAACTACGGCAGACAGCCAATGTGCAACATGTTGACAACCCTCTGTGATCGCGAGGAATTCTGAACACCGGTCCCATCAGCAACTACCCCACACTGTCATTCAACAACCTGTGTCAGAACCGGTCCCACGTGAATTAAAACCAGTGATAAGAATTACAGTGCAAATCGACCTAAACCATATCACAGTGTCGCAACACTGTATATCGGTATGAGAGGTAAAGATAGAAGCGAGTCCATCGCAAGAACAAAGAGGCCCTGGCCAGTGGGGAACAAACTATTGTGACAGTGATTAACGTTCGCTAAAATTGGGACCCCCCCCCCCCCCCCCCCCCCCCCCCCATCAGAGGCCACAGTGTTTACCGGTCCCAGCAAATTACAACCGGTCCCTGGGACCGGCAGCTCCAAATTTTTCCGGTATTCTGGTTTTGCAAACGGTATTTTACGGATAATTACCGGTTAACGCAATCACTGAACCCTGCCATGCCATTTACACTTTACAGTGTCAATACTGTCATGATTTACACAACGAAATGGTCACCATGCAAAGCACAACATGGAGGGTTGAAGGTGGGAGGGGGATTAAGGGGGGAACAGTCCTTGTCTATAATCAGGTCTTACTGCAGTGTGACTGGACGTGGAAGTGGAACCAGTCCAGGAAAACATCTTTTGCATTTTGGTCTCTTACCTGTCTTTCTGATCATCTTCATCTTCCTCTTCATCGTACGTGTCATCACCAGGATGACAGAAGTCCTTAAAGTGGTCTGGGTTCTTCCTGTCATCACAAAACATACGGCAACATCACACTACGCTCCACATCTTTATAGATATCACTCACACACACACACACACACACACACACACACACACACACACACACACACATACATCAACCTATGCCAAGTGAAAACGATTCATCTAAAGCGATTGATGTGAGTTCTAGCCTTCTTCAAACAGAAAATATACAAAGACATACCATGGCAAAAATAATACCAAGAGATGTGATTTTTTTCAGTGGATACCAAGATGGTCTATGAGTGCAACTGACAGGTAAAAAGTTCACCTTTCTTACCCCCCAATATGCAGACTTACTTCTTCATCTTCTGTGTGCCGTAGGAATGCATCAAACTATGCTCACCTGTAACATTTGTCGCCATAGTAACAAGGTTTTCTTGGCTTGCCACCTTTCTTTTTAGGCGGCTTTTTCTTTTCTTTTACTTCTTCCGCGTCCTCTTCATCATCGTCATCAGCAACGCGACGTGCCGGCTTTTTGAGGGATCTTTTCTTCTCTTGCACCTCTTCCTCCTCTTCTTCTTCATCTTCGTCATCATCATCAGCAACGCGACGTGCTGGCTTTTTGGGGGATCTTTTCTTCTCTTGCACCTCTTCTTCTTCATCTTCGTCATCATCATCAGCAACGCGACGTGCTGGCTTTTTAGCTGGAGTGCCTCCCCCTCGACGTTTCGACGGCCTCGGAACGTACTCCTCATCAGACACAACAAAGTCTTCATCATCGTCTTCAGAGTCGGACCCTCGACGCGCTTTTCTCTTCTGACCTCTCTTGGCTGGGGTGCGAACTGGAGCCGGCCTCTTGGACTGCACAGAGAGAAACGTCGACACAGACAGTCAGCTTGAAGACTGCACTGGCTGACACTGGCAGTTAGATACAGTTCACCACTGAAATGTCCTGTCATACACCCCACACCAAAAAAACCACAGCTAATATCATATACATACATGTGTGTGTGTGCGTGAGTATCACAATGTGTGTGTGTGTGTGTGTGTGTGTGTGTGTGTGTGTGTGTGTGTGTGTGTGTGTGACTGTGTGTATAGTTGTGACTGACACACCCTCCCTCCCCATTCTCCTGTTCCCAAAAACCTCTGACTCATTAATAGAAATGTACACACTAAAAGGTAAACACTCTTCATTATGGCATGTATGCTGTCCCGTACATGCTTTTGTTTTTAGTTCTTAGCAGTTCTTATTTCACTTGTGTTTTATCACTTCTTCTTTGTGTTCGGTCTTTGTTTTTGATTCACCTGTGTTTTGTCTCTGCTGGTCCTTATTTTATTTCACCTAAGTTTTCTGTTCTTAATCAGTGCCTTTTTTTTTTTTTTTTTGCAAGTTGATATTTGTCTAGTGTAAGTTGAGAGAATGCATTGTTTTATGTTTTGTACTTTTTTTTTTAACTGTGTTCCGATTGTAATATGCTTAAAGCTTCGTTCCCAGGTACAGACACCCTATTAAAGTATTATTATTATCATTATTTAAAAAAGTAAACCAGTAAATAAACAAGTGGATCAGGAGACACGGACACAAACCTTCTTCTTGTCCCAGTCACTGCCGGAGTCTTCCTCCTCCACCTGGAAGTCACTGTCACTGTCGGGTTTAGCCGGGGGCTCGTCACTCTCGTCAAAGTCGTCGCCCACCATGAAATCATCCACTGGTACAGGAAAAGGACACAAGACAGTGTCACAATCAAATGGTGATAACTTTCTCCTGACACTAGTGACAGTCCTAGGTTGTTGACTCCATGAGAACAGCTCTACATGGGTCACGTGTATGCGAGGGAAGAGGGCGTCTAGGAGAAGCTGTAAGTAGTAGTACAGCTAATCGCCAATGAGATGGTGATTTTTTGTCCAACTCCTGTCACGTGTGTAACCCTAAATGGCCTGTGCATGTTAATATTTATTTTTTGGTTGAAGTATTTTGAGGGGTGACGGTGATGCCTGTGGTTAATAATACTTGCGATTATGCAGGTACACTGACCCTGGGGCTTCAGAATTTGTAGCGTTCCGCCATGGACGTATCACTCACCATAGCTGCCTCTTTTCTGGGTGGCCGCACGCTGAGGTCGCCGTTTTGATTTTGATGCAGGTCCATCATCATCATCATCGTCGTCATCATCGTAATTCTTCCTTCTTCCCCGTGTCCCTGATCTTCGCTTGCCTCTCCGCCTCGACATGTCATACTCATCCTCATCTTCATCAGACGAACCTCGTCTTCTCTTCTTCCCCCGCCTACGTTTGGGTCGCTCATCTTCAAAACTATCGTCCTCATCGTCTGACGGAGATCGCCGTCTGCTTCTCTTCCCTCGCGATCGTCGGGGCGGTTCGTCCTCTTCCGATTCCTCCATGTAATCCTCGTCCGAGTCGGGCTTACGCGCTTTGGAACCTCTCCGTCTGGGTCTCTCTTCTTCCTCTTCTTCATCAAATTCATCATCATCATCTGACACTCTGCGCTTTGGTGCTGTTACTCGACGGGCAGGAGGGGCAGCTGAAAATAAAGTCCAGATAAAATAAAGTCCACATACAGTATACAGCATTTGTGTAGCGATGTAAAATAAAGTCCACATACAGTTAACAGCATTTGTGTAGCGATGTAAAATAAAGTCCATATACAGTATACAGCACTTGTGTAGCGATGGAAAATAAAGTCCACATGTATACAGTATTTGTGTAGCAATGGAAAATAAAGTCCACAGAAAAATCGTGAAAGGTACCTCTGGAGCATATGACTGCCCATTTCATCTCAGCAGAGTAAAACGCCCTTCAACAAGGTGGTTTAGGACATAGCTACGATTTCATCTGAACACACACACACACACACACACGTCGCACAACTCCCACCAAAAAGAACACAACAGCATAGTGTGCACGTAAGGTGTCTATGACGCAGATTTCGTTACGTCACTGTGTGCGTGAAAGTAAGTATTGTGTGGAGAAACGTCACAGTCTTGTTTTGTATCACTGAAACTTGCTGCTGCTCACAGCGAAATCTGCTCCATCACATAAAGTTGTTTCTCCATAGAGAAACAACTTTAAAAGAGTCAGACACAGTCGGTTGTAGCCTTCACTTTCTTGTGCCACTCACTAGTTCAACCACAGATAAAGTGCCACTCACTAGTTCAACCACAGATAGTTTACAATGCAAGTTACATCTCTAAACTTACACTTCAAATTTCCAATGCATCCTGTTTTAAGAAGAAGAAAGCAAGCAAGCACACACACAAAATAGGATGTTACCTCTTTGTTTACTAACAGCCTGTGATTTTTGGGGTGTGGGTTTTTTCTTTGATGCTGGTGGCCCTGCTTTTGCGATGCGCAGCATCCATGCAGGCAGCGGCCTCTTCTTTGCCAATGGTAACGCCATGTCTTTCCCATCTGCTCGAACCACGCTCACGATCCGAGTCTGTGATAAAAAATTCATCCATTGCAGTTAAATGTGAATATGCTACCCGACTGTTGTATTGCATTATAGTAAATAAAGTGCAGCAGTTTCTGCGATTAGGAGTCGGTAGTTTCTACCAATATCATTCAGTAGCTTGTGTATTCAAAATGGTGAGGTGTTTTTTGGGTTGTTGTTTTTGTTTTGTTTTTTTTTTCAGGTGCGGAGCCTCCATTGGGAATGACTACACTATTGCTCCGCATTTCAAGAATGACCTGACTGCCATAAACAATGTGCATATATATTACATGATTATATAGTGCAAGAAACACAAAATTAAAAAAGCAGGGGTAGACAAGAGAAAGTGCAGTAAACTGTAACGCATACATGTGATGCTATATGCAATAATACATACCTGCTCTTTATCATCAACATCTTCATCTTCATCACCCTCGTCATCCTCATCTTCTTCCTCTTTGTTTTTATCTACAACAGCAACATTCACCTGACAGTTTATCATTAGCTGGGATTACATGTAATTCTACACATAAATACAGTCAGGGGCAAACCTTTCTACGACCACTACACAAATAGTACAAGGCTCGGAAGACACTTTCCAACAGACTTTTTTCTGTCTGTATAACTATGTGCAAGTTACATACTGAAACAGAAGTACATGTAATAGAACCTTTGATTTTTGTCCTAAACCCTATAAGTAAAACAAAAGAAGCTACCTGTACCATCAAACTCAAACACAACCATTTGTGCTTTCCACGATGGAACACCGCTCTACTTCTAAACCTTAAAGGTGTCTGACAGCCAACAATCATGTAGTCAGATTCAGACAGCTGCCATATTCAGTGGCCACTGTGCCCCTGGCTACAAATTTCAAATGTACACATCTCACCTCGCTTGACCTTTGAGTCACCGTTGGCTGAAGGCGTCTGACTTTTCGGTTCACTTTTCACCTTGTCTTTTAGGTCACCGTTACTAGAATAGAAGGCATAATGATAATGTCACAGGGAGAAAGCATTTGAAAGATAGTAACAAGTCATTTTTGTTCTTCCGTCAGTTCTGATGGTTATGGATTCAGACTAGTCCGCTGTGATTTTGGATTTGCTGTTTCTGTTGTACACCCATGGTGTTGTGCGTGAGAAAGAGAGAGAAAGAGAGAATGTGAGTGTGTGTATGCGTGTGGTGTATATAGACGGTCTTACCTGAGTTTTTATTAAATTCTTTTCTTTATTTTTATTTTTTTTTTTTTTTTTTTTTTGGGGGGGGGGGGGGGGGGGGGGATGGCTTACAATTTTCCATTTTGGGATGAATAAAGTATGTTTGGTTTGATTTGATTTTGATTTGATGTAGGGTATCACCAAGACATTCAACATGGAAACAGAAGGGTTGGAAAGCAGAAAGTGAGGAAACGAAACGCCCCTCAGTGGAACGCTAGCTCAACCACCCACTCAGTCACCCTTGTCCGCTAAGTGGTTTCCTGTGTCTTGACACAAATCTATAAACTAATTACAGTCGAACCTGCCAAGGCGGTCACCTGTATAAGCTATGCCACTGTCTAACCTGGTCACCCCAGATGATCCCCTGACATGCTAGCTGTTGACCTGCCACCCTGGATAAACCGGTCACCTGTCTAAGGCGGTCAGTTTAACCCGGTCCCTTGGGTGACCGCCTTACACAGGTTTGACTGTACTACAGAAACACATCACTGGTGCAAATGCCAGGACTCAGGAGATTAAGAGATAAATTTTACCTTTTCACACCGTTCACTGGCGTCTCACTGTATGTGACTTTGTAAAACAGCTGGTCGGGCAACAAGCCGAAGATATCCCCCTCCTCTAAACACTGTCGCAGATCACGCGGCAACACGTCCTGTGGCGACTTCCCACCACGACGCAAGAAACAAGGGTTGGTGTGAGTCTGCAAGCAACAGTACACCAGACAGACATGAGAGTGGAACTGTGAAGGTGTCCTCTCTGTGAGTGTTCAGTACAAGTCAGTAGCACTAGAAATCAGACGTGGCCTAATTACATGACAAACAGGTACTACTAGTACTAGTAGTAGTGCGGTTTAGTCATACTGAAGTTGATCTATGAGTATGAACTATGAAGACATACACAGTTACACAGTGGTTGGATGCTGTTTCACTGGGATTAATATTGGACCTGAAGTTTTCCACTGCGCAACGATAAAGGAATTTTCAAATGGGGGAAAAAATCCAGCACCACCCTTCTTTTTTCTTTTTTTTAAAAATCAAACTCAGCATGATATTGATATAGTCTAACAGTAACCCACAGTCACTACGGGTTTGGCTATCCCCACTCTACATAGTTACACTGCAGCCAGTGCAGGCCGCCTGTGTAACAGATGACAATATATCTATACATGATACATGTACTTACTGGTGTCAAATACAGTTTGCCATCTATAATCTCCAGCAATGCATGACTCCTGGACACGCGTTTATCTGTTACCTGTTGAAGACAACAAATGTTACATGCACAATGTTCAAAGGTGTGAAAAGTGAGCAGTATGTCAGGAATACAAAACTAGCCTCAACTGTAAAATGCACGGTACATGTTCTTCTGATACTGGTAGTTGGCCTTCGGTGACAGGCTCAGGTTGTACTTTTGTTACCTGCGTCCGACTCTAGAATTTCACAGTAAGTTTGAAAGTGAAGAACCTGTTAAACTGTATAGTCCAACTGGTATGTGTGTGTGTGTGTGTGTGTGTGTGTGTGTGTGTGTGTGTGTATGTGTGTGTGTGTGTGTGTGTGTGTGTGTGTATGTGTGTGTGTGTGTGTGTGTGTGTGTGTGTGTGTGTGTGTATGTGTGTGTGTGTGTGTGTGTGTGTGTGTGTGTGTGTGTGTGTGTGTTTTTACCTTGAGAAAGGCACCACGACCAATAACTGTTGACTCCTCTGGCACCGGAATTGCCTCCCCTCCTCCCTCTGGCAACAGCTGAATGCCTGACATTGTCTCTGTGACTGTGAACTGCCTTAACTGGCTGCTCCCTGAAACTAAAAGTTTAGTGGAATTGTAAACAATGAATTAACTGAGGCAATTCTGCTACAGTGTCACACAGAAAAATAGAAATAAAATAAAAACAAATGCAGCAACAGTTTCAGGTGGCACGCACGCTAGGAACAATAACTGCAAAACCACCGCATGTGTGAGAAAAACAGCGTGACCGTGGAACAACTGTAGCGAGGAAATCAACAACGCCGGCTCGTATACTCTCTAGTTTATAGAAACCAAATAGGTCACTCACTGACTCAGTGTCGAGATTTGGCGTTCATTCCACAACAATCGCTGAGTTTATCTTGGATCTCAATGCAAACCTACCAAGAACACGCAGTGGCGGACAAATTGTAAAAGCGCATGGTATTCATAAAGCATTAACAAAACTGCGGAGAAAACAGCACATGTGTCACGAACTTTCCAGTTCGAAGCGTCAGTACAAGCAAGCGTCTGTCTGTGAGGGTTAGTTTCACCGATCGCACCTTTTTATCCCTTGTTTCTGCACCCGAAGTAGAGTGCATTTGGCGTACGCTTCCACTGCTTAAACTACCACTTGAAAACAACGAAAGCAAATCTATGAAGAGAGAAAATAACAAGAAAAAAATACCTAAATAAGCATGATAAACATCCACAAAGGAAGCCTTCGGTAATTTTTCTACTTTTCAGTTTGAAGAGTCAGTCAAGGGCCAATAACTCTGCAAAAAGCGGGCAGAAGCGGGCGGGACTGTGAGACGCTGGAGAGTTGGCCTGTGTGCCGCGTTTCGCGTATAAGCCTAAAAATAGGATACCTTTGGAGTCAGCTGTTCATTCCATTCAACAGCCATATCAGTTTTGGGCCGAGGGTCACAACGATGTGCACTGTCTGGTCACGTGCAAAAACTTTTGAGTCGAAGCCACATCCGAAGGCCGTCGTCTCGGACTATGGGGGTGCTTATGTCGGTGTTCGCAGCAATAGCAAATTGGCTCACTGGAAAGCAAAACGAGAGCCGAAGGTATTACACTTACTACCAAAGTTTCATGCAGATATTTGCGCGCATTTTGCCGGCAGTGACATCGAAACAGCCATGCTTACAGATAAATCCTGGGTGTTAGTTATCTGAGACCTGATAGTCCAAACCCTGACTAGCTCATTCTGTTCACACTAAACCTTCAGGAAACCCTATTGTGGCCTGTCGGCACAGTAAAGTACATGTATTGTGATTTTTTTTTTCTGCGCACTCTCAAAACCACCATTTATGGTCAGAAAGTCAACTTATGGAAGAAGAACAAGAATTCCATCATTTTTTCCCCTCCAAGATAAACGTATTGTGAATGCCTGTTCATGAATGTAAAATAGCGATCTTTTGTTCTTCAGATGAGTTGTTGGCTCAGTTTAGTTTATAGCAAGATGTGCTTTTAAAAAAAAACAAAAAAACTTCAACTGACAGGAACAAGTTTGCTGTTAAAGATGGCATCACGCTGTTTGACAATGAGATGAGCCCATGTGCACGGAGAGTGCGGATGACACTTTTGGAAAAAGGCCTCACGTTCTCAAAGGTATTCACACATGCATCTCTTTTCACTGTGTAGAAGACTGAAAGTGTGATAAATTTTAAACAATCTAATTATGATTAGCATGCCACGCTGCCCCTACATTTGTACACTAGAGCTTTCTTAATGTTCGTTCCTCCACTTGCTGGCACATGTACATGTATTACGTGGTACAGGTATACAGTTTAACTCGTGGCGGAGTTGTGTAAAATGCCTCTTCTGTCTGATGACCCAGATCACGCAAACACAAGGAGCAACCACAGCTGTCTCAGCAAAACTGGACTTACTGAAGTGATGCTCGTAATTCAGGTGTAGATTTGGACAAAGTTTGTAGTTTGTGTTTGTTCTAATGGAGAAGGATTTATGGTATAATGTTGCCCAGTAGAGAGGGTCTCAAGAGTCTGCATCATTTGACCTTGACCTTGACAGGTGGAAGTGGATCTGCTCAAGGGAGATCACCTGACAACAGAGTTCAAGAAGATTTCACCGAACAAGAAAGTTCCAGCTGCCGCTTTTCAAAATGTCCCGGTAATCTACACTTTCAGTAGGACCAGTTCACACAAAAAAATATAAAAAAAATTCAGCCATGCAATGATTATAAATGTCTTGTATAAGTGCCCGTCTTTTATATATCACCCTGGTGGAAAAGGACGTTAAACTCCCGAACACCCACCCATCCACTCTTGTATGTGAGTGTTCTGTGTTACAAACCTCTCTTGTGCATTTTATGCTGTGAATTGCCATACCTGTTGTGCTGCGGCTGCAGCGAATCAAAAAGTTTGTCAGGCTTGTAAGCAACATACGGACATCACACACTACAAAACATTTGAAAGGGTATTTGTGACCGTCCACGAGAAAACCCGACGTAAGACGCACACCGCTGTTCCAAGCTAGAGGCTAACAAAGGTCAGCGGGTGCTATCTGATCAGTATTTAGATTTTGCCAAAATCAGGTAGTTCTGCCCTTAAATTATGATGTCTTAAAAGGAGTTTTTTGGCATTGTAAAGAGCAAGGCTGTTTCTTTAAGATGGCTCCAAAAACAAAAAAATTGAAAATTTTACACTTAAGCCGGGTTTTCTCATGGAAGGTCACATTTGTTTCATTCATGATGTAGTCAGTGATGTGTTTCCTGGTTTCCTGAACTAAGACGTCTGCTCGATTTGTTGTGCAGGGCATTGAAGATTGTTTTGTGTATGAGTCCAACGTCATTACGGAGCTGCTCGATGCCGACGTGTTTGGAAGCAAGAAACTTTACCCAAGGGACCCCTGGCAGAGGGCAAAGGTCAAGATGTGGCAGGACTGGGAGTTGGGGCTTGTTGACGTGAGATGGACATTATGCTGTTTTTAAGTTTAAATTAGTCTTCACAACTTCAGTCCTCCTACTGTCACGATCACATCCTACCCGTCCTTTTCACAATGTCAGTTTTCCTCTTTTTTATTCTTATGAACGTGTCAGTCTTCATTCACAGCAAGTTTTCTTCCTTTTTCTACATTCACATGTTGCCACCTCAACTGCCATAGACTTTGTACATTCTGTTGTTGTTGTACATGCTGTCGCACAGGTTAAACAAACACATTATAATAATAGGACAAGTAGATTTTTCCACTCTTGAACTTGTCAGTTACTCATAAACATGCATGTCAGTAAACTGCAGTCTCCATTTTATTGTTATTGATTACTTGCAGGATTTTGTGCCCTTCGTGTATCAGAACATGCTAACGTTTGTTCTGGCGATGATGTACCCAACTAAGGAAGCATTCCTGGCATCACTACCCACAGAAACACCGCCATCCAAACGAGAGCACTGGGAAAGGTAAGTGTTACACGCTGTGTTGCATCATTCAGATCTGACATCAACGCATATCGCACGCTGTGTTGCATCATTCACATCTTACATCAATGCATATCACACGCTGTGTTGCGTCATTCATATCTTACATCAACACACATCACACTGTGTTGCATCATTCACATCTTACATCAATGCATATCACACGCTGTGTTGCGTCATTCATATCTTACATCAACACACATCACACTGTGTTGCATCATTCACATCTTACATCAATGCATATCACACGCTGTGTTGCGTCATTCATATCTTACATCAACACACATTACATGGTGGAGAGACTTGGGAATCATTGGACTGGGGAGAAGGTTGTAATTAATTTTAAAACACAGATTGGCAGCAATAAGCTGCAGTCAGTGAATGCATGTTAGTTTGAGCCACATTCACTTGACTCCGTGTCTGTATGTCACACTTCTCTGTTGTTGATTTGTGAATGACGTTACCTCGGTGGCACAGAGGGTGGTCGTAGTAGGGCTTCTTGTTAAACAATGAGTGAATTCTTCAGTGATGGTGGACATGTCTTTACTTCCAGTGGTGTAATGAGTACCGTGGTATTCTCTTCAGTGCATGTTGATTGTCTGCATTTTTTATTTCTTCAGAACGTACGATGCGCAGATTGCCAGTTGGGAGAAACTGGAGCAGCACGCAGTGTCCTGTTACCAGAATCTTATCCCACTAGAAGCTGCGCTGGAGGGAAGACAGTTCTTGGTATGGACTGTATTCTATCTTGATACAGGATGCTGTGGGGCTCAGGGTTGGTCTCACCCAGCAGGAGCTAGGTAACTGTAAAGTGAAACTACTTGTACCTTTAATTTTGTTGTTTTACCATGGGATGTACCATGGGATATAAACAAGTTCACAGTCCATGTTGCACCTGTGTTGTCCATTCCATCAAAACAAATGTTGCACATGTATGTAACAATAATCAATTGGTACGTTGTATGTTATTCAGCCACCCCCCCCCCCCCAAAAAAAAAAAAGTAAAATAATTGGTTGTTTTTTTTAAATTTAAAAACAATTAAAGAGATTTTTTTTTTTTTAAACCTGTTTTCAGATGTTATGGTCAAAAAAAAGGGCAGAGGAAAAAATTGAGAGTCATAAAGGAAAATAATGGGGTTTTTTCTCACGTGTTCTAAATACAGGTTGGTGATGACTACACAACAGCTGATCTGTCTGTGTTGCCGCGGTTGGCCATGTACAATTCTGTCGGACTGGCAATTCCTGGGTCATATTTCCCCAACATCGTGGCCTACATTCGCCGACTTGGGATGCGACCGAGCATCGTACGGAGCCAGTCGTTCTTTGCCAACCTTAATGCCTGGTTGTTGAGCTCCGTCCCTGGTGTGCTCGTCAAAGTGAGCAACTGGCGATCATCTCGTAACGTGCAGCGTTTTGATGGTTTGAGGGTCATCGACAGGTGAGATTTTGTTATGTTCATGTATTTAAGCTATCATTTGCTTTTGTTCTTTTCTTTTCTTTGTTGGTTTTGCTTCAATTCTTTGTATTATTTTGTTTGTTGTTGGGTTGGTGTTTTTTGGGGTTTGTGTTTTGTTGTTTGTGTTTTGTTTGTGTGTGTGTGGGGGAGGGGGGTCACTTAGTCTTTTAAAGGTACCCTTAATCTGTTTCCCTACATGGTCCAGCCCTTGTCGTGGGGTAGTGGCTTGTGTACCTCAATGACCCAGAGAACTATGCCAGCAGGAGCACATGCTCCTGGTAGGGTCACCCAAGCTGGACAGGTCGAAGGGTAGAGGTCAGACGAATGTGGACCACCTCTCCAAGAGGCTAAACGGGTTTGCGTAGGGTTAACAGCCCTACCTGTAAAAAACACTAAGTTACTGAAGCATCGACAGCAACAAACCGAGACATTCACCTGGGCGAGGAAGGGTCTCCATCCCGGAGACCTATGACGCATTGCAGTGAAAGCCGAAAGGAAGCTGCAAGGCCGACCCCCCTTCTAACACCCAGGACAACAACGAGAGTAGCCACATGGAACATCAGGACAATGTATGAAGTAGGAAGGACCATACAAGTAGCAAGAGAGATGAAGAACTACAAGATAGGAGTACTGGGACTGAGTGAGACAAGGTGGCTACAGACAGGACAGCTGAGATTTTCATCGGGAGAGCAATTGCTGTACTCTGGACACACAGAGGATGGAGCCCCCCACACTGAGGGCGTGGCCCTGATGCTGGCACCGGAGGCACAGCGGGCACTCATCGGCTGGGAACCTGTCAACTCTCGCATCATTACAGCCAAATTCATCACCAAGAAAAAAGACATCAAGCTGAACATCATCCAGTGCTACGCTCCCACCAATGATGCGGAAGAGGAGAAAAAAGATGACTTCTACCAACAACTGCAGACAGTGATAGATAGAGGAGGAGCCAAGGACATGACCATACTGATGGGAGACTTCAACGCCAAGATTGGATCAGACAACACAGGCTACGAGGACACCATGGGAACACACGGACTGGGACAGATGAACGAAAATGGTGAGCGCTTTGCAGACTTCTGTGCCCTGAACCAGCTAGTGATAGGAGGCAGCATCTTCCCACACAAGCGCATCCACAAGGCCACATGGAGATCACCGGACCATGTCACGGAGAACCAGATTGATCACATCTGCATCAGCCGGAAGTTCAGGAGATCGTGGCGGGATGTGCGCGTGATGAGGGGTGCCGATGTATCATCAGACCACCACCTTCTTGCAACAACATTGAGACTTCGGCTTAAGAGGCACACCAACGCCAACAACACACGGACCAGGTACAACGTTGGACTACTCAGGAACACAGACACACAAGCAGCATTCCGGATCAGCCTTTCCAACAGGTTCCAGCCACTGCAAGACCTGATAGAAGACAGTGAAATGGACATCGAGACACAGTGGGAACACAGCAAGAAACTCTGGCACGACACATGCGAAGAGGTCCTTGGCAAGAGAAAGACCCAACATAAGGAATGGATCTCTGCTGATACCATCCAGAAGCTGGAAGTTAGGAAAGAGAAGAAAACTGCACTGAACACGAGCCGAACAAGAAGAGCTAAGGCAAAGGCACAAGAGGAATACACAGCAGCTGACAGAGAAGTGAAGAGGAGCACCAGGAAGGACAAGAGGGACTACATCGACAACCTGGCCAGTCAAGCAGAGGAAGCAGCCCGACAAGGGAATCTAAAAGACCTGTACCAGGTGACCAAGAAACTCGCGGGCAAATTTCAGCAGACAGACAAACCAGTGAAGGACAAGAACGGGCACCCACTGACAACAACTGAGGAACAGCTGAAACGATGGGCAGAACACTTCAGGGAGCTGTTAAATCGCCCCATCCCTGAAACACCACCAGACATCCCACCAGCAGAGACAGAACTACCCATCAACTGCGACAAGCCCTCTAAGGCGGAGATCAGGAAAGCCATCATGACACTGAGAAATGGGAAAGCTGCAGGGCCGGACGAGATACCAGCAGAAGCCATCAAAGCAGACACAGAGACAGCCGTCAACATGCTGCACAGCCTATTCAGCAAGATCTGGGAGAAGGAAGAGGTGCCAGCCCAGTGGAAAGAAGGGATCGTCATCAAGCTGCCAAAGAAAGGGGACCTCAGGGACTGCAGCAACTACCGAGGGATCATGCTCCTGTCAGTGCCAGGCAAGGTTCTCAACAGAATTCTACTGGAGAGGATGAGAGAGGCAGTCGACCCCATGCTCCGAGACCAGCAGGCGGGCTTTCGCAGGAACAGGTCCTGCGCTGACCAGATTGCCAGCCTACGCATCATTGTGGAGCAGTCACTGGAGTGGAACTCCCCCCTCTACATCAACTTCATAGACTATGAGAAGGCTTTCGACAGCGTAGACAGAGAGGCACTGTGGAAGCTGCTAAGGCACTATGGAGTTCCTGGGAAGATCATCTCCCTGATCCAGTGCACCTACCAAGACATGAGCTGCAGGATTGCCCATGCTGGCCAGTTGTCAGAAAGCTTCGAGGTGAAGACCGGAGTCCGCCAGGGATGCCTGTTGTCCCCGTTTCTCTTCCTCCTGGTCATCGACTGGATCATGAAGACCAGTACAGCAGGCAGGAAAAACGGGATACAGTGGACACTCTGGACGCAGCTGGATGACCTCGACTTCGCGGACGACCTGGCGCTCCTGTCTCACAGCCACAGCCAGATGCAGGACAAGACTACGTGCCTGGAAGCCACATCAGCCGGAACAGGGCTCAAGATCAACAGGAAGAAAACCGAGCTGATGAAGATCAACACCACTGCCAACACACCAGTCACAGTCGGTGGAGAGCCCATCAGGGAGGTGGAGTCTTTTGTCTACCTGGGGAGTGTGGTTGATGGACAGGGAGGCACAGACCGAGACGTCACAGCCAGAATCGGCAAGGCAAGGGCAGCAATGGTCATGCTGAAGAACGTCTGGGCATCCAAAGTTGTCAGCATAAGAACCAAACTTCGCATCTTCAACTCCAACGTGAAGTCAGTTCTGCTCTACGGATGCGAAACATGGAGGACAACGAAGACGATGCAGCAGAAGATCCAGACATTTCTCAACACCTGTCTGAGGTGCATCTTCAACATCCGATGGCCAGAGAAGATCCGGAATGAAGAGCTGTGGGAGCGAGCGGGGCAGGAACCAGTGGCCAAGCAGATCCTGCGGAGGAAGTGGGGCTGGATTGGACACACCCTCAGGAAGCCAGCATCCAGCACCACACGCCAAGCCCTGACATGGAACCCGCAGGGGAAAAGGAAGAGAGGCCGGGCCTCGCAACAGCTGGAGGCGGGACACTGAGGCAGAGCTATGTAAGCAGGGGACCAACTGGACTGGAGTGGCAAGACTAGCCCAGAACAGAGTGCGATGGCGAAGGGTTGTCGATGGCCTATGCTCCACGTGGAGCCAAGGGCCTAAGTAAGTAAGTTAATCTGTTTCCTGTGGTTGATGGTTAGAATGGATTTTACGGTATAAATGGTCATTTAGCTTTTTTTGTGGTTTCTTTTCTTGTTTTGGGGTTGGTTTTTTGTTTTTTTTTTAAATCTGTTTTTTAAAAAAAAATTGCATTTCTCTTAAGAATGTAATCAAGGTATGCTGATCCCATCGTGTGTGTGTGTGCACGCACGCTATGTTTTATTTGATGTGGCGTGGTGTTTGGAAGTAAAATGGATCATGCTGCCACTATTTCATGTGATTTTAATTTGTTTATCTGTGTTTTATGAAACTAGAGCTCTGGCAGAGTCACAAACCAGTAGTGAGTTTGATGTCTGGAGAGAAGATGTCAACAAGCTTGCATTGGATGGTGTTCTGGTGGCTGACTGTCCCTACAGTCCCAATTCCTGGCAACTCAAACTTCTCTTGATGGACAAGGTAGAGTGGCGCCACATAGAAAAATTTTAGTTTTACAACGAAAATGTTGGTCAGGTAAGATGTTTGACACACGTGCCGGCTGAAAATTAATAAAATTGATCCTGATAACTCATGCTGGATTCATACAAACGATACATTGGGCAGGGAACTACAAAGTACAGTCTGCTTGGAAACAGCTTTCACCTGCAGCAAAGAAAACAACAGACACCCAATATCATTTCAGTTGCCGGCCCCCGTAGTGTAGTGGTTAGCACTTCGGACCATGGACCGGGAGACCTGGGTTCGAGTCCCAGCCGAGGCAAGCGGGATTTTTCCTACCTAGGTCGGCTCCTACCCAGAGCGGGTGTGCTATGGGCACAATGGGGAGGCTGTTGCCACACAGCCGAGCTTCACCCACTTCACGGGTGCGACTTTGGGGGTGCTTCCCTTGGTATGACACGTCTTATGATGTGGATGATTACACGGCTGGCACCGCAGGCCTGGTTAATGCCGGGATATTTATGACAGGAAGCGTGGAATGCAGCCCTGTCCCGCAGTCCCAAACCACACGGACCTCCATAGCATCATCTTACCATCATCCTCATCTCCATCATCATGCATAATAAAAATTGCCCGAGCCTTCCGTGGATTCCACCCATTACTGGGGAGGAACACCACTGGAGCCGGCAAAGAGTTGTGGCAGCAAAAAAATATATATATATTTGGTTGAACATGGCAGAAAGTAATGCACACTTTACAAATTGGCTTAATCAGACACCAGCATGGACACACATTATGACACTGGTGTTTGTGTATGTTTCACAGGGCATCAAGTTCTCAACCAGCAGTCTTGATGCCATGGATGTTGTTGGTCGTTGGGCGGGTTCTGGTGGCGTTACGCGGGTCCAGCACGGCCAGCGTTGTGTTGTTGGTATCCGCGCTGCACTGGACTACCTGGCCTTGACCTTTGGTGCAGGCACAGACAGTAGCGGTGCGTGCAGTTTACAAGTTTGTTGATAAATGTGAAACTTTGGTGGTTTTTCATTCCTTTTACCCGTCCTGTTTTGAATTGAATTTGATAGTGAGTTCCCATGCATCATAGAGAAAGTAATTTCAGGCATGTCGGTGATAGATTTGTTGCTGTTAAGGTTGTCACAAACTACAGTGAAGGTGGAATGGCATATGTCATGCATAGATGGAGCCAGTTATCTTACATAAACTATATTAGCACAATACTGTATAATTACTAATACATGTACACTCTACCAGTAAATAGTTAGATAATCTTATCATTACAAAGCCTCAACCAGC
Source organism: Batillaria attramentaria (assembly GCA_018292915.2). Classification (NCBI taxonomy): domain Eukaryota; kingdom Metazoa; phylum Mollusca; class Gastropoda; family Batillariidae; genus Batillaria; species Batillaria attramentaria. The sequence continues at coordinate 387,062 of JACVVK020000302.1, read as the reverse complement.
ACTGACGATGCCATAATAATCTGCCTGTCGCTTGTAACAGACAATTTTACTGACAGTTCTATCAAATTAGACTCTGTTAAGATCAATAAAATTACCACTTGTGTGCATCATGATGTGGTACAGAGCATTGCCATGTTGCTGTGTGTGTCGTAGATTACCTGCCGATCGACCCCCTACAGCGGGCACGCGCCCAGTGTTGGCAGGCCTGGGACCAGACACTCGGCTACATGGAGTTAGGGCCCCTGATCGAGACGGACATTATTTCCAAGGTCTTGGTACGCAGGTTAGTAAACGCTGGGAAATAAAAGGTCGTAAAAAAAATGGTTGTATATCAACAGCATCATGAAATTTTCACACATGTAACAATGCCAAAATTCCATGTATTGCCGTGTATGACATGCGAATCTTGTTGCTGTCTGCAGTTTGAAAGTTTGTATTTTAAGTCGTGGAATTAAATTGACGTACCTTCTAATAGTGGAGATCTTAGTGGAGATTCTAGGCTGCCTTTTACTTGTCAGTACACTGTAGTGACTGTTTCAGTCATGCGTCTTTGTTGGTAATTATATACACGTGCCAGAAGTACTTTGAGCATGTCACATTGTTCAAGGTTTTAGTTTCTGTAGCTCAAGTTGTTGTTTTAGGGGGGAGGGGTTTAAAAAATATTTTTTATTGAAAATTTCTTGTGACACATGTTCTATACAGTAATGAGAAACTGACTGTGCAGGTATGAGAAAGATCTGTTGTCATTACTGGAGCTGCGAAGTCGGCCGCAGTACAAAACCAAGTTCCCTGTCATTCTGCAGGCCTTTGTGTGTGGGTAGGTGACACTTTCAGTGTTTGTGCAAAACAGTTAAAACCACACCCAAGTTCTCCCGCTCCACCCCCCTACCCCCTCCCTCTCTCTCTCTCTCTCTCTGTCTGTTGTATTTTTCTCCTGCTATGTCGCTCTCTCGGCGCACTCGCAGAGAAGACACGGGATACAACAGGCTGGAACTCCAATACTTTATTAACAGAAGATGCGCAAGAACCCATGAGGAAGAACCCAGAACGCTGTGCAGTGCTGCTTATATACTAACAGGTCAGATCTAGAACATTCTGCAACATACTGGCAAGTACGGAATCGTTCCAAGGTTACGTAATCTACTGACGTTACTGCACTCGCATGTTCTGGGATGGTCTAGAAATTTCCATCGAAATGCAGTGACTTTTCGCAACACTCTCTCTCTCATCGTTGGTAATTGTCAAGTGAAGTTTGTTAAGGCTGATAGTGATACGCACTGTTCTACAGAGGTACATACTAGTACATATCTTTTGTTTTCAATTTTGTGTGTAATAATAATAATAATAATGACGACTTATAAGGCACCTATACATGAAATAAAACAGGCTCTAAGCATCATAACTGCATACACCACTTTCATACACACAGACTCACAGGGAACATTCCAAGTTAAACAATATCTCACAACAAGTAGGCTGACACGGTGTGGAAGGGCAGAGTAAATCAGTAATCAGTTTTAAATAGGTGGGTTTTGAGGCAGCTTTTGAAGCTGGCACTGGACTCTGTGTGCGTGTGTGTGTGTCTTTGTTATTTTTATTAAAAGAAATTGCAGGTGGTGAGTGTCGCAGCACAACGTCAGATTCCAGGTAGTGATGAAATCAAGATTTGACCTTCACTGCTTTGTCCAAGTGTTGTTTTCAAACCCTCTCACACTATTGTGTCCAGCTTGCCTCCAGACTCACCCTGCCTTCAGGAACTGAAGGAGCAGTACAGCGATGTGATCAGCGCGGCCCAGACAGCCATGACACAACGAGATAACCTGCGTTCACTTCTGACAGACAGACTGCGCCATCTGGAGGACTCTCTGCAGGTATGGTGAATAGTCTCCCTAGAAGAGGACCTGGCCGGATTGGTGCATGTGTATGCATGCGTGTGTGGATTGTGTGTGTGTGTAAGGGAGAGAGAGAGAGAGAGAGAGATTGCACACAAAGTGTGTGTGCTCAGCTTGATCTGTATGCATAGTGTGTGTGTGTGTTAGAGAGAGAGAGTGAGTGTGTGTTTGCGTGCATTTGTGCATGAATTTCACCTTGGGGACAGTAAAGACATTTGACTTGATGTGATTGAATGTGACAGGGTCAGCAGTACCTGGTGGCTGGGTGCTTGACTCTGGCCGACCTGCTGGTCTTCTGTCGTCTTGCCTTCTTCCCGTTTGTCGGAGTGAAAGTGTCACATGACGAGTACCCCAACATCACGCGGTGGATGTCAAAGTTAGCGACCCGGTCGGCCTTCCAGCAGGTTGTGCACAACATCACTACAGTCTGCCAGTGTTGAGTGTCTGACGTGTTATGTTTTTTTTGGTTTTTTTTGTTTTTTGTTTGTTTTTTTTTTGTTTTTTTGTGGGGGGGGGGGGGGGGTTGCTTTTTTTGTTGGGGTGCTTTTTGATTTACTGTTAGCGCCTAGGCTTTCTAGGAGCAGCTATTATCATTCGAGAGCAAGGGGAGCCAACAGGGTTGGAAAACAAAGATTGTTTTGTAAACAACGGTGAGCACATGGAGGATGTAGGATGGTTGCTTCATTCATTATTACATGTATTGATCCTTATATTTTCTCATGAGTTGCATGTTTTATACGTTGATGTTCACTTTACGTTTGTATAATTGTAATATTCAGAAAGTTGTATATGTATAACAGCAGTTTTATACATTTTTTATATATACAAAACGCTCATTTGTACATGCTTGAAGCATGCCATAATTATTTATGTGTACATGTAATAGCAATTTGTGTATGATTTTCCGATACATAAGGCTCATTTGTTTACTGGTGCCTTGTAAACCCACCATGATGCTTGCAATAGACAGCTTCCTCATAGTTTTCACACTGTGCTACACATGCTGGAGCTACGTGTAGTTTGGTTTAGGGTTGAGAAGCCAGGGGGAAAAGTTTGTCCTGAATAGGGGACGTCACTCTGCTTCGTGCTACCTTCTGTGCGTTGCTGCATTTCCCTCCCTTTCACGGCACAGATAACACTCGAAGGTGGTGGCAGGTTGATAACAATAGAGTGAACAAACATGGTACCTGATTGTGAATTACCATAATGGGGATGACAAACAACGTGACAAACTCATTTCCCCTGGTCATTTGAACTGCAAATGACAAATTTTATTGACATAAAGACACACAAATCAATTTCATTAATGACAGCAACATGTTAACAAGTTGATTGCAAAGGAGTGGTATGAGACCCTAATTATTAGAACATATTTACCAACAAGCCCACACGCCACCCAGGGTGACCAAACATGAGCCGCCATTTCATTATGATGTTCATGGAGTTCAACACTGATAGGTGCATGATCTTACCAGTGTGATGATGGTAAGCCAAGTGTCAACTGTACATGATCTTACCAGTGTGATGACGGTAAGCCAAGTGTCAACTGTACATGATCTTACCAGTGTGATGATGGTAAGCCAAGTGTTGTCAACTGTACATGATCTTACAGTGTGATGATGGTAAGCCAAGTGTTGTCAACTGTACATGATCTTACAGTGTGATGACGGTAAATCAAGTGTTGACAACTACAATCCACACAGGCAAGTGACAAATTTGTTAAGAACACAGCTTCAAAATCAGGTTCACAAAGTAAATAAAAGAAATGTACATGTGTTAAAGATTGTTTTTAAATATATCATCAAAGTCAGTCTTTTTTTTTTTAATCTTTACAAAATCACAATATGCCCCCACACTTAAATGAAAACTGCTAGCTGTAGACAAAGACCAAGGGCCAGACCACACACAGAAGTCTGTGTGTGTGAGAGAGAGAGAGAGAGGGAAAAGTGCTGATGATGCATTTTGAATGAAAAGTATTTTGATGTGTAATGTAGACATGAGGAAATAAATGCACATTATTTCTTCCCTGGGTTTTTTGGTGCGTTTGGTAGGGAGTCTGGGAACGCGAGATGTAGTCTTCAATTCGGGTCGTGCTGCCCTGCGTCACTAGTCATCAAAGCAGCACATGAACATGAACAGAACAGCAGACACAGTTCACACTATAGGTTGAGTAGAATTTAGTAGAAACCACACACCGTCTTTTCAAAATCAACTGCTGCAACAAATAAATTCATCGTGCCACATGCACCCCGGTTCATCGGAACAAAAAGAGAAATTCACAAGCATTATTCAGCACGGCAGATCAGACATAAGCTGCAACACGGGCTGACCATCGACAAAATTCACCAGTAATGTCTGCATCACAACTCGTTCCTCTTGTTCAAAGGCTGTGTAATTATGGTCATCATGTGTAAGTTCTTCCATCATACATGTCTATTCCACAAGCACACAGTACACACTTCCACGCCTGTCTATTCCACAAGCACACAGTACACACTTCCACGCCTACACGTCTATTCCACAAGCACACAGTACACACTTCCACGCCTGTCTATTCCACAAGCACACAGTACACACTTCCACGCCTACACGTCTATTCCACAAGCACACAGTACACACTTCCACGCCTGTCCAAGTAACAACAATTCACATTGCAGACTTCACAACATACTAAGAATCGTTCGCCTGTAATTTGCCACAGCTTCAAATATGTTGCACATAACGAAGTGAAAACGATGCCAAGATTTTTGTCCATTTACCAGCTAGTTACTAGTTACCGCATGCCACTAGTACAACAAAGCGTAGACTTGCTACACAGCTTACTGTGAGAGGTGTATTTGTTTTGTATATCAAACTGCAAACACAGAGTATAGTTTCAGCTCTCAAACTGAAGCCACTCTGGTTTTCCCTAGTCCACCGCATGCACTCAACAAAACTGTTTAGGCGCAGAACTTGTACTTTGATTATCACATTGAAAAGAATCAGCACAGAAGAAAAGTTGGGTGGTTATAACAACCTCAACACAATAATATTGTAAATGTCAAAAAACAAACAAAAGAATCCCTTGCACTTCTGTCAGGGGCTTATGTGTAAATTAGTCAACATCTAAAAATTTCATTGAAGCAACGTGATTTTCATCAGCAAGCTAGCACATGTAACTTTAGTGGCCGCAAAACTGCTTGAAAAATACTGAGCGGGTGGGTGGGTGTTTGGGGGTTTCACGTCCTTTTCCACCACATACAGGGGAAAATACTGAGCAAAACTGGGTATCTGTCAAAATTATTGTTGTATGCAAAAGTATGGGGTGAATGCACACCCACGCCTGCTAGATGAAAGTATGGGTGTACACACACACCAACGTGCGGCACTGGTCCTATACATGTAGTCAAGTACTGGTGTTTGAGTACCACTACTGTACAGCACATATTTAATTATCACTAGCAACATAGAACGCAAGTTAAAAAGTCTGGCTTCTCAAAAAGTTCAGCCCCCACCACCACCACACAGTTGGAAAAAACAGTGATATTTTTCCTTTTTGGTGTAGATACATAATTCAAACTAGCAGCAGAAATAAATCTGTTGATTGCGTGTTCATACTGATTTCTAAATAACTTTACTTTTCATCTCTGTGCATTGTACATGTAATTTCAAACAAAGCTTCATCCTGTGTCATGTAGTGATGTACTGGCTATATTAAAAAAGTTGACCTTCACCGTCAAAAGCCGGTGTTTTCAATGCCTTTTCTAAAACTCCATGCCAGCAAACTGTACCAAATCAAAAGGCAGCGCTGTTGTGAGGTTTTACTTCTTTTCTGCATCATGCACGTGTTGCCGCACAGACACTGCATGTGCGCTGGAAAAAGATCTGTACTAATTCTGGCCCTGTCGGGATGCAAACTTGGGACCCTCTGACCTTGAGTCCAAGATTTGCAAAGGAAAGATGATGACAGATCAGAGAACGTTTAAGCATGTTTCTCGACACGTGCATGCACATGAAAGTGAGTGAAGAATATCTCCACAGACCCGGTAGACCCTCGCCTGTTACATGGTTTGCCATGGCACAAGAATAATTAAATGAAATAACATGACAATAGCCACATGCCAGACAGCCACGGACAAAAGAAAAAAATCATTCATTCTCTTGCTTACACACACACACACACACAGAGTGAAGATGATCGATATTATGACATGGACAGGATCTACTCGTGTCACCAGATTCTTTGATTTAAACCCGATTGTTGCTAGATAGAGAACAAAATTAAATTGGTACATGCACAAAAAACAATAAAACAAACATCAAAATATCATACAGAAATGTCCAGTTATTTGCCTCTCTGACAACTGACAATACAACAGCAAGGAAAAATCACAATAAATTCCACACAACACTTATCAATGACAGCACATGACTGTAAAATAATCCAAATAACAGAACAAAAACAAAAATGCACGGCTGGAATGGACAAGACTTTTCAGAAGAAATGTACAGTGCATCGGACAACACAATGATGACAGACGGTAGCACCTGTGTAAAATTTGCTAATATAAAACTGTCCAGCCCAACCTGGCTAAACAACAAGTTGGTATGACCCAGAACAACTCACACAGCTCTACGATACCAATATGACCTGTGTTCCTCAGGCCGCTGACAGAATTCACGTGATAACGTCTTCCTGATGAACCCATTCATACAGGGCTGTATACATTCATGGTGGATATCGGTCATAGCCTAGTCGTTTTCGAAATGTCCAATAAGTTTCTTACCAAAGCAAAGATGTCCTTTGACACCACAGTCAACAATATTCAGGACAAATGTTCCAAACTTTACAGTCAATATTCAGGACAAATGTCCTACACTTTTACAGTCAACAATATTCAGGACAAATGTTCCACACTTTACAGTCAACAATATTCAGGACAAAATTAATGTCCTACACTTTACAGTCAGCAATATTCAGGACAACAGCAAAATAAATGCCGATAAAATCAACACAAACAAGTGATGACTGTGCCCTGCTATACAGTATCCCAGTTTTGCAACGTTGAACATTAACCAGCTGGTGCATCACGATCCACAATACCGAATGCTAACTGAAAAACCTCAGACAAGAAATTCCTTCTTGTTGGTGAGAGGCTGTCAGAATTACCCTTGTCAATTACAGACAGAATACCACATGGTTTTTACAATGTTGTTTGCCGTATTATGTTTCCCCAAGTGTTCCAGCCAAAACTGTCACTTTCAATGTTGTACATGTACTAGCAAAAGTCACCCCTGAACAGAAGTGTTGGTGTTCAACTGTTCTGTTTCAGTCAACTGACCTCTGACCTCAGAGAAATTCCTGTCAATATTGGAATCAAGGGAACAAAGTGATGAATCATCCAATTGATTATTCTCCAGTGTGTATGGTATCACAAGGCTTATAACAAGGACTGCCGAGTTCCTCTGAAAGAAAACCATCATTCAAAAGCCATCATTGAGGAGGGGGAGCAGATAATTTTTCACTGCCACTTTCAAAAAAAAAAAAAAGCAAGCAGAGAATATTTTGCAGCAAAGTGTCTGCCCAACAAGCGCAGAAAACATTTCCATTCCATTCATTCTCACTTAAATTATGTACACCAAAGCCATTCAAAGGAAAAGAAAGAATTATTTAAATCCCTCAAACGTACAGTAGGAGAAGAAACACTCAAAACACCAGATGGTAAGAGGCGATCTGCATGGGTGTTAGCTCAATGGAAGCGCTCGTTGCCAGAGATCGTTTGTGATGCAGATGAGTCAAACTTGTCTCGCGAACTGCCTGCACGCCCATCCCCAACCCTGAAAAAAGACCGTCGAATGTGACGGAGTCTGCGACGGTAGCACACTGCAGGTCGTGCGCGGGAAAGTCGCAGTCGTACGCACGTCGATGCAGGAGAAAGCTGGTGCCATTGTACTGAAGATTACCGGTTGACAAACTGTGCAGGCTAAGCATGAGATAGTCACAAGGTAGCGCCGTCTTCATGGGCTGCACGCTGGCAAAAAACACGTCCGACTCGATAAGGCTGTAGAACACCTGAGGGGGCTGCTGCAGCCGGTCGTTCAAAGTGAGGCTGAGCAGCGAAGGGAAGACGTAATGAGCGGCAGTTTTCTCATCCTCAGGTGGCCGCTGAAGGCTCGGGGTTCGAGACTCGACGAGCAGGACAAACTCGCTGGTCGTCGGCTTACTATCCTCCACACCCTCCCCTAAACCACGATTATCGTCATAACGCAATTGTCGATCCAACATCACCTCCAGCCAGCCGGGTTCTGCTGATGCCACTCCATGAGGCTGGGCTGACAAGAGGGAAACGCGGCGCACCCCATCATCCAATATGGCGCCCGACGTGAGCGGGTAATAGTTAGCCTCCAGCTGCACATTCATGTTAGTTCTCCGTCTTACAAACTGGTAGCCATTCTGGTCGGAAAAGAACTCGGCCTTTTTCAGGCGTAAGTCCGTCTTCATCCTCATAACCACCTCCCGATCGTCCAGCGTCTGAATGCTCAGCGTGTTGCGAATGTGGAGCGCGGACGACAAGAGTGCAGGATGGTGGTACAGGGTGAGCGTCTGTTCAATATACGGCTCAAAAATCACTGTCAGTTCTGTAGCAACTGACCCCTCCACCACCCTTATCACTGGAATGCCACTGATCAGCGGTGTGGAACCACTTTGTGGATAAAACAGATACGCTCCGCTGCCTTGCGAGCGATACATGGCAAAGCAAAGATTAACCACCGTCTTGTTGCCCGTGAGTTTGTCCTCAATATCCATCAGGCTCCCTGTCTTGGGATCAACGCGAACACGCAGTCTGCTGTTCTCTATCACAATCGGCTCCGCTCTCTCTTCTTGAGGCTGTGTCTCCACAAAATGCGTTCCTGGTGGAACAAGAAGCGTTTCTGTATTGAACACTGATAACTGCGAAGAGAACGCTGTCACTGGGTGAGATTTTTGTCGGAAAATAACAAACGGCAAAGTGGCCAGGGGTGGCAACTCTGCCATGAAGATTACCTCGAACAGGTGAGGCTTGACAGTAGTGCTGTCTTCCACGTCCCACACGGGATTGATCTGACATGGAATGATGTCTCGTTGATGGTTTCTTGATGATGAAATTCTCATCGTCCACCAATAGGCGGACGGGCTGCTGTCTGTACTGAGGGAGGGGGTTAAACACGAACACCCTCAACCCATACTCCCCAAGTTTTAGTGGCACTTTGCGCGGAGGTTCGTTGTAACGCCGCCGCACCGTCTCAGGGTGGAACACGTACGGTGTCTCCACTTTCCCCTGCGTGATCAACGCTTGCAGCGCCATCTTCATGACGGACTGCGAGCCGTTGTACGCGCTCAGCAGCTGATGCTCGTAGTCGATGACGACAAAGTCTTTCGAGGTGCCGGTGATGGCGTCGTGATGAAGGAACTGTCCCTGTACGCGGTGAGCGGACTGCATGAGAGAGGAATAGTGAAAGAATTTCTCTTGCGTGTCCAGGCCCCACCTCTTGTAGAAGGCGTAGGTCAAGGTCACAGCAATGTCAGCCGCCTGGATATGTCCCTGTACCTGAAGCAAGACAACACAGTCATCAGCAAATGACATTATTACCAGTAGTTATTTTATCGTCAGTATTTTCTGCTGAAAATTTGTATGTACTGCACATGCCATACACTGTAAGTGTCCACACCCCATAATTTTCATCTAGCCTGTCATAGAACTAATCAAATGAAACATACCCCCCTATATATACATGTACTGTCTGGAACAGCTTCAATCGTCCGAGTTCAGTAAGCTTTATGGTCTTACTGTTGCAGGTGCTGTGAATGCACATGGATGTATACTCATACACCAACTTAGACAGCAATTTTCATAAATTTCCAATCATCTCAATGTCATTGTTTGTTTTTTGTTTTGTTTTGTTTTCTTTTCAGCAAAATAAGCACCGAAAACAAGTGTGGAAAATTTTCACTGAGGTTTGGCAACAGCCAGACATAGTCCTCTGTTAGTGTTACTAATTTACTATTTTAAAAAAAAGAAAAAAGCATTACCTCTCTCTGAAATCTTTTGTCAAATGGCCGAGTGGTGAAATAACCGGTCCAATACTCGTGGTTGCGGTCGGAGTATGGGAAGAAGTCACCTGACAGTACAGGGAAGTCGGCGTCTTTCCCCGAGTATTTCTTTCCCAGCTCGTCCTGCTGGGTCAGCTTGAAGTAGTCCTTCAGTGTTCCGAAGCGCACCTTGATCTTCCAGTCTTTTCGCTCGTTCATGTAGCGCATCAGTTTGGTGAAGTTTCCATATTGCTGCTCCCACTCCAGTTCATGGTTGAAGCGAAAATCATCTCCAATGGGCACAAGGATGGTGTTGTACTTGTAGTGGTATGACTTCTGCCGGAACTGCTTGTAGAGGTACTCCGAGAACTTCTCCACATTCTGATCGTCGATGGCCACGGCACGGGAGTCTGAAATCTCGCCAGGTATGGAGCGGAAATCGAACAGAAGACAGATGAAGCGATTGGGTCCGCAGGAGAACTTGATACTGTACAGCATGTAGGGCATGATGTGACACAGGATGTCTGAGGCACCTTTCTCGTCCCAAAACTGCCGCCACCAGAACTCGAGGCTATGCTGTGACATAAGAGACGCCTTGATGGCCTGGTGCACGCGCTGGATCACCATGTTGTCCATGCCAGCCAGTTTCCACAAGTACGGCATCGTGCCTGAGTAGCCAAAGGGGTCGATGGACCAACTGGACGTTGGTCGCGTACGCAGGTTTTCCCACAGCCACTGATGGCCTTCCATGAGCTGGTCGATGACGGACACGTAGTGTGGACGCCTCATCAGGCATGACCCAGCCTCCCAGCGCGATCTCCAGCTGTCCGCGTCGCACCAACCGTCGCACATGCATCTTGTGAAAGAGACACAGCACAAAGTGTTCAGAAGATCATCGCAATGTACCTATGATATGTAATGCTTTTTTCAAAGCATGTATATGGCAACTCTGAGATTGTTATTTATGATAACAAGAAACAAAGACGACGACTGTGACGACTGTTCTTCAATTCCTATCACATCCTGATGCATTACAGTGTTCTACCACGAGTAGACGAGCAAAACATTTCATGTTTATAAAGTAGGTGTCCCACGACAATGTTAGTATAGCATACACACCTTCACCGCATCCTCCAGTTCGTTCCACCACATGGCAAAGTAGATGGTTTCCGCCCACAAAGGCCAGGTCTGGATGCTCGGTCAGCTTGTTCACCATGTTGGTCAGAATGTGCTTTGTCTGGTCCGTGTAATACTCATTGGTCGTCTTGTGCCAGCCTGGGTCCACGTGGGAGTGAGGCATGATGATGACATTCAACATCTCAAGGTCAACGCTGTCCTCCTTGCTGGAATCGGACAGAGATTCTTCAAAGGTTGAACTGACATGTACCACAAGTTTATCACAATAGAATTAAATCCTTTCCAATTTTTCACGAGTGCAGTTTTGAATTCTGCGATATGTGCACCCACTTTGAATCACATCCTTGATCAAGCTCAGCAGTTTTCTACATATCTTTACCAATTTCAGTGTGCGTAACTTTCTTATCTGGTTGCTGTTGATCAGAAAAACAAACAAACAAACAAACAACAAGTAGGTGTGTCTATCACACGATGGCTATTTCGGCTTTTAAAAATGACTAAATATGACAAATTTGATGTGGAAGTTTATATCAGAGACAGCGAAGAACATTACGTACGTTGGGTAGTCTGGTGGAGGTGTTGGCAGTTCGTACATCCCGTCCGCGTGCACGTTGAAGTGGGCGTTGTGGTACACGTCGATCGTTGACAGGTTTGAATACGGGTGGGGCTTGCCACCTCTCCCAGGATGCATGCTGCACACTCCGGGATCCAGCCGTGTGGAGAACATTTTGAAGACGTTCTGGAGGGACGACACCCCGATGCGTGACTCCAGCGACCGCCTGTGCTCCTCACGAGCCGCAGACAGGTTGCTGTCATCAAGCAGGGTGTAATAATAGAGCGTCCCCATCAGGAAGAACGAGGAGCCGAGAATGAGGAAACGCTGCCAGAACTTCATCCTGGGCCAGGGATCCGACCAGATCTCCAAACGTCCGCACCTGATGTGCCTCTGGTTGACCTGGATTCCCGGGTGAAGATGGAAGTATGGGGCGCGATAAGGAAGGTCGTTGCTAAGGTGAGGGTCGTTGCTAGGGTGACGGGTGTGTGGGTTGCAGCTGAGGGGAGGTGAAGCAGGAGGTGGAGCGAAGGTGTGATGGTGACGTTGTCTTCTGCATCTCGCTGTCCAGCACCATTCCTCATGCTCCCTGTGTCAGGTCGTTACTACTGAAGGTTAGGCCGTGTGATCTGTAACACACCATGTTAAATATCCTGCCATTAGTGGTAAGCAAAAGGAATGTAAGAAACATTATTTGTAACCATCAAACAAGAAAACAGCCAACCTGTCTCTCAACTTACAGCCAACCTGTCTCTCAACTTACAGCCAACCTGTCTCTCAACTTACAGCCAACCTGTCTCTCAACTTACAGCCAACCTGTCTCTCAACTTACAGCCAACCTGTCTCTCAACTTACAGCCAACCTGTCTCTCAACTTACAGCCAACCTGTCTCTCAACTTACAGCCAACCTGTCTCTCAACTTACAGCCAACCTGTCTCTCAACTTACAGCCAACCTGTCTCTCAACTTTTCAAAGGCCACACTGAAAATTTCGTGTGAATCCTTTCTGCCGTAAAGTCGTTAGTTCTCACCCTCTCAGACACTGGAACATTGGCCTGTATATACAGACCCCCCCCCCCCCCCCCATCAAATTTATTCCAAAGAGCCGGAGACATGAGTACACTGCACCTGGCACTCAACTTCAAAGTGGACATATTTAGGTGAACTCACAAATGACAGCTGAACCACATCACCAATGAAATTTACTCTGCTTTTATTTTGCTTCCTACTGTTCAAGGTTTGCAGTCGGAACTCTGGTCATAGGATAACATTATCATAATGGTCACTACTGATTCCCTTTGTTTCTTAGTGCACAGACGGCCACACACTTTGGCTGGAGCATGTAAAGCTGATTGTTGTCAGTAGTGAGTCATACACTGAAGCAAACCGCTACTGAACTGGTGCTTTTATTGTGTTATGAAAAGTTTGCACTCTCAACAAAAGCAGCAAACATTGTGGGTTTTTTGTTTTTGTTTTTTAAACTGCGACTGACTGTGCATACTGTAGGCAACTCTGTCACAGTTGCTGTGTTTTAAACTACACTGTACACTGTTTGTGACTTTTCGTGCGAGACTGCAGACCTTCACTGTGACTGAACCCGTAACGTGCTGTAGGGACGTGACGCCGCATAGCAGCTGCACGTAACACGTCATATGCGCTGAGCCGAGTGTGAGTGAAGACCGGCAGTAAGACCGACAGACTGGAGACAACTTGATGATGTGAGGAAGCTATGTCAGTGTGTCACTGGGCTGCTCTGTGCTGGATCACGTGACAACCGGGACACTGGGTCGACTGGGAACGGTGGAGGGGCCCCAGGTGTGAGGGTGACTGTGTCAGGCGGGACTGAGAACGCCGCCAGGAAAAGTCGACAGCTCATCAGCCACCTTCATCATTCCCACTCATCATTGTGCCGTAGTTCTGTCAGTCAGTCGGTCAGCCCCACGAGAAATGAAAGACTCAATGGTACTTTTGCTTTCAGTTGTTCTGCCGGCCTGTCAGTGACTGTGCCAATGATGAACGTATAGGTACTGAACGTCTTCTGGTACCGGCACACTCGGATATCACCGCCATGCATGCAAACCGATCCCATCGTAATAATAAGAAGGTAACCGTGCAGGACATACCGGCCACTGGCACACAAATCCTTCAAGTCTCCCCCGGCAAATGCCGGCCGTTCAAACTTCAAGTCACTTCCCCTATCAGTTGAGACTGACTCAGTCTAGTAAAACCACACAAACTGACTGGTGTCGATCAAGTTCAGTCAAGCCGGCAGCAACTTGACACTGGAGACTGAAGTGGCATGTTTTTTTTGTTGTTTTGTTGTTGTTGTTGTTGTTGTTGTTGTTTTTAACAACACCGTCCGATCTATTACCTGCCGGTCCTGCCAACTTGAACTAAAGTCGTGTGGAAAAAGCAGTGACTGAGTTATAAACGAAACAAAACTGACAAAAAAAGTTTGTTCACTGACTGCACTGAAACTACTGAGGCCGATGACAGTATCATTGCTGATTACAGTGAACAGTGAGTCTCAAGATCAAGGCTGACTGATGCCGGCGGCGAAAGTCACAGTGTAGAGTAAAATACATACCACGACCATTGCTGCCACTTCCGCTTATCGCTGCCTTCATACTGCACAAGTGGCTGCAGTGACCAGTTCCGTGATCCAGTATCAAGCCCCCCCCCCCCCCCCCCCTCCACGCAGACGGAGCGTAACCCTGACGCCGTCAGTACCCACACTGCACTAACCACCACCTCTCCCCCCCATCCCCCGGCCACCCTCCTGTCAGTATGTAAGTACTGGCCACTGATAAGCCTTATCACGGGGCAGGGAAAAGGATTATTTGTGTTTTTACCCACTCTTTTCTGATTCACGGCAAGACGCCAGTTCACGCTGGTCGTGGGGCTGACGGGGAGACGGACTGGCGAGGAAATCACCCCTTGACTGACGTCACTACGTCAGTGTAGCATACGAGCAGCAGCTACAGGAACAAATGTGTATTTCAGAGCGCTGCCAGACTATCACTGAGAATGGCAACAACTTGAGTCTATCGTTTCCAATACACGCTGACAGCTCAGACTCACCGTAAACATTTCCAACACTGAAATGGACGGCCCACTCGGTAAACGTTTCCTAGCAACGGACGGACGGCCCACTACAGAAGTTTCCAATCTACGGCCCAGCACCGAAGTTTCCAACAAGCGCAAGCGCCCTCAAAAAGTGACGTTCTAAAAAGTGTAAACGTTTACAACCACCAGAGGGCCGGCAATGAACGTTTACCGTGACAACCAACAGAGAGGGCCTGCCATGAACGTTTCCAACCAACGGAAGACCCACCGTAAAGTTAAGCGTTTCCAGCAAGCGGACGGCCCATCGCAAATGACTCGGAATTGAACAAATAGAAACCCATTATAAACATTTCAAACAGATCCGTGAAAGGCCTAATGCAATACACGCACACCCCGGCACCTTCAACTCACACTGACGAAGTCCGGCTATCCAAAGTGTTGCAAACAAGCAGAGGGCCAGTGTAAACGTTTCCAGAGGGCCAGTGTAAACGTTTCCAGAGGGCCAGTGTAAACGTTTCCAGAGGGCCAGTGTAAACGTTTCCAACAACAGCAGGAAATCTATGGCTACAGGTTTACCAGAAAACGAGACATACGGCGAATCCAACGAGCCGTCAACCGTCAACGCGACGAGTACGCGGGCTGGGACAAGTGCTAACCTTGTGAACAAAGAAGAAAATGAACAAGAAAAACAAAGTTCTCGTCTTGATGACGGTGGTATAGTATAGCGGTGTGCACATCACGCTGACCGTGTGCCGAGGGTCGTTAAGGCGTGAGGGATAGCGCCATTAACCGTCCCACAGGGCCACTAGAGGGACGGGGGGTACAGTAATCAGGGGCACGTTCCATGCATGTCAACCCCCACCCCATCCCCCACACTTCCCCTCCCCCTCCATCCTCCCCGCTTGTAACTGCCGCCACCCTAGCACGCTGCCAATTACGGAAATGGACTTGAGAGATCTTTTTTCTCTTCCAACAAGACCAGGAATTACAGGGAAATCCGATTGGAAACGCGTACCCATTTCTCTCTCCCTCTGTCTCTCTCGTCACACACACACACACACACACACACACACACACACACACACCTTCCTAGCGTCGACTATAGCTCCTACGGCAAAAAAGATTCCACACCTAGAACCTTTCACGCATCACAGACATGCCGGACAACGCACGGCGAAAACTCACATGCCGCTTTCTGATGCACATCGCCACGAACTCAACGTCCACTTTCAGTTTGCTGTTTTTCGGGGCTGGGTTCTGAACTGGACAACTGACAAAGCTCTGACGTGGACAACGTAAAAGCTACCGGAGCTTGGCCAGAACGGTGTTCCGGCGTCAGGTTGTCATGTTCTCATGGACCTTGATGACATCTTACCTTCCGATGAAGCTTGTACGACAAGGACTCGCTGCTGGGGGAGGGATCTGAAACTGGCGGAATGTCACCGGTACAGCGGGTGCTCAAGTGCGAGTGGATTTTGTGAGCGGTCAGCAAGACAGGGAGGTCATTATCATGTCTACACACGGCGCCTGACGCTGGTCAGTTTACACCTGTGCCAGATGCCTATCTTGACGCCCCACTACATCACACCTACTTCTAGCTGTACTTGCGTTGTTGTTTTGAGGGATAGCGCCATTAACCGTCCAGTTTGTCTGGAACTGAACACACACGCACGCACACGGCACGCGCGTACACACACACACGCGCGCACACACACACACACACACACACACAGAGTGAGTTCGGATTGAGTGTCGGAGACGACTCTGACCGGCGTCAAAAAGTGTTAGCGCGCGCGCGCGTGTGTGCGTGTGTGTGTGTGTGTGTGTGCGCGCCGTGTGTGTGTGAATCACTGAACCGAAGAGGGAGACCTCTGTGATGTGAAAGAGTGGGGGGGGGGGGGGGGGGGGGGGGGGGGGGGGGGGGGGGGGGGGGGGGGGGGGGGGGGGGGGGGGGGGGCGGGGGGGGGGGGGTGAAGGACGGTGTGTGCATGCATGTATGTGCGTGCGTGAGCGGACTGAGCCGGACTGCTGTAACTCAGTAGTAAAGAATGGTGAGGATGCTGACTGTGCTGAGGATTTGACACTTTTCCCAACACTGACAAGACTTCTCCTTTGTCATTTCACCTAAACACAGACCACAACGTCCGCACTGTCAGAAGTTGCTAGGTCAGTCCACAGCCAGCATGTTGTCAGCAAGGAAGGAATGGAGATGGCGCTAGGCGGGTGGTCACGGCACGTGCCAACTGTTCCACGCCGGCCACAAAGTGAAAGTGATGTTGGTGACGGCAGCTTCATCTGTATGGGGCCAGACGGACGCTGACAGCGGAATGTTCTCATCACTGCCAGCCTCGTCTGGACTTCCAGCACCTCGTTTTCAAGGACAGTAGTCCGGGTCAGGTTCATACAGTAAATGACCCCCGGGATGGACGGAGGGAGGGAGGACCGCTTGCTGCTCGCGATACATGTTCTAATCGTGCTGCCCGTTCATTTTCATGCTTAGACCCCGCAGTGTCGTGTTCTCAAACTGACGCACATTCATTAGTTTTGAGGTCGACTTCCAGCAGAGGTTATAAAGTGTACTGACTCATAACGTTGCCCATATCCCCATGGGTGAATAAATACATTCTGTCCGTTAGTCCAACTGAATTGGCCGTTGACACTCACAACGCAGTCTTAATCTACACTGGCCGACTTGTCAATTTGTCCGGATTGGATAGTGTTTTCCGCAACTGTTCAGTTAGGGTAGCTGTCCCTCTCCCCATGATCCGTCCACTACAGTCGTTTTCAGTCAGTTCATCTCCTAACTCATCGTCTGTAATTTCACTAAATCACGTCAGTCCAGCATCACGATGAACTTTCACTGAATGGCGCGCGACGTGTTTGTCCTTCACCGGCAGACGAGCAGCTAGTTTTGCATACCTACGCTTTTTTTTTTGTAACCGGAAGTTCGATAAATTAGCATGAAAGTGCAGTGTCTCCTGCATGTCCTACGTTTATACTGCCCCGCAGACCAATTTGCATCAGTTGTTCAATGTCATTTCTTCTTCTTCTTTCAAGTAGTGCCGACACACTGAGCCGCGACGGTTTAGGTCCCCAAAACTTACTCAGTCACCGGACACACAGCGCGAGCTTGTGCGCCGCATTACGTCATAACTGACGAGGGGCGGTCCACACTCCCTGTAATTACTGAGTGGGTAATTTCGCTACAGGCCGCCACACATCATACTTCATTATTCATATCGGCACCCTGGGCACTCGCTGGGTGTGGGTGTCAGAAGCTGGGCCGCACGTGCAGCGCTGGTCATGACGAGTGTTGATGACACCGACTGTCGGACAGGATGAACACGCCAGAAGAAGATCTCAACTGGAAAAGACCGAGTATGGCTGCACTGGTCAGTGACGGTCACGGTGACCTGGGTCATGCGGTCATCGAGTCATGCCACAGGCCGCATGCACAGTTACAGGGGCGCAAAGACTGAGACAGTGAGCGGCTGATGATCGGCTCTAGAACTAAGGACGCACAGGGATCTTGTGAACCAAAACAACATTGGGACAGTCTCAAAGGCGACACCCGACAGATTTTGTGAGATGGGGTGGGACGCATATGGACATTCCCCTGCACAGAGCTGGGGCGCATATGGACTTTCCCCTGCACAGAGTTGGGGCGCGAATGGCGTTTCCTTGCACAGAAATGCTATCGGAAAAGCCGTGTAACTGTCATGTCAATCGTTTCAAGCCCTTCCCGGCTGACAGCAAACTTGGAGCGTGCAGACTGACCCTGACCCTGACAAGATGGAACACACAGCGCACGTTACTTACGGCAACCGGTACAGTCTATCCCATGCATCGTGGCCATGCTGATGACCGTGACGGTACGTGCATCGTATCAATATGTGACTGTAACGGTATGTGCACCGTATCAGTATGTGACTGTAATTGTAATTGACCGTGTGCGTGATGGTATGTAGTACTATGTACGTGGCATCCAGCAAGTCTGATACACGTAACTGAGACGTCGTATGACCGTGACTCAGTGTACACATGACGGCGGCGAGTTCCAGTAGCAGAGCACACCATCTGCGTTCTCTTCAAAACCCAAGCAAAAACCCCAGTTTTTACTTGAAATCTTCATATACGTGCGAGCCACTTCAAGCCACTATTATGCAATCTGCAGCCGCGGTCTCTGGCCTAGTGGGAAGGCCCACGCCCTGTGTTACAGTGGCTTGAAGTGGCTCCTACTGGTGTTCAGTGGCTTCTTTTTTTTAACCAGTCTTATCATATAGACTAGTGGGGAAGGGGTGGTCGGACTCCAGCAAAGCCGGCACACCAAGGGTGGGGGGGGGGGTTGGGGTTTAACGTCTTTTTCCACCACATAGGGTGATATCAAAGACGGGGTAACGATGAAAAAGCCAGCACAAATATTTGGCCCCAGCCGGGATCGAACTCACGACCCGAGCATTAGAAGTCCAACGCTCTACCATTCGACCACCCCGGCTCCCCGCAAAGCACACCAGCATTCAGTTCATACTGAAGACCGTATGTAGTGACGTGGCAAGGCGGAAAACTTTTTCCGGCGACGGAGGCCGACGTGACCAGATGCTACCGTACCGCTCCCTGTGCCGGCTTCACGGCATTCCGGGAATGTCACCGCGTTATAAATGTCTACATACACAGAACTGAAAAAGAGGGGGTTAAATCACGTTTTAACGGCGTAAAATCACAGGGTTAAGTTTCATGCAGATTTTCACTCGTATTCGACTCCTAAGCTCTTCTCAAGCCATTCTAGCTCAGTTTGAACATTTTCAAGCAGAAATGGATCAATCTCACCTTGCACTCCACATTTCGTCCCCGTGTGCAGTGCGGGCCTCTGCTTTCAGGGGAAGAGCTTGTGTGAAGTTTAGAGACCTCAAAGGGGATATCGGTAACAATAAGCGGTGAGTGTGCTTTGAACTTGAAAATCTGAGTTGAATCCATTTTTGCTTGAAAATGTTCAAATTTGAGCTAGAATGCTTGAGAAGAGCTTAGGAGTCGAATACGAGTGAAAATCTGCATGAAAATTAACCCTGTGATTTTACGCCGTTAAAAAGTGATTTAACCAAAGCGGGCTGCCGTTGAACGCTGTGCTCCATCAGTTTCACGTCGTATAATTTGGGCACATGTGATTTCAGAAAACACGTCCAGGCGCGTAGGAAGATGCTGAGAGGAAGTCGGGTGCTGAGACTAAGTCGGGTGAGCCATACGGCCGGGGTGAAGAAGCGGGGGTGGGGGGGGGGGGTGGGCAGGGAGGTTGTGTGTGTGTGTGTCACGGTGTGTGTGTGTGTGTGTGTGTGTGTGTGTGTGTGTGTGGTGTCACGGTGTGTGTGTTGACTGCCAAGGATTGTGTCCTGCGACAGCAGAGCTGGGGGGCCCCACCACTGGTGGGCCCCCTCTCCTCTTATCAAAAGCAAGGGGGGCCCAAAGATATTCGGGCCCCCCT
Organism: Batillaria attramentaria; assembly: GCA_018292915.2. NCBI lineage: Eukaryota > Metazoa > Mollusca > Gastropoda > Batillariidae > Batillaria > Batillaria attramentaria. Next base: position 366,889 of record JACVVK020000302.1, on the reverse strand, counting down.
TCCAAAAATCGAACGGGGGCCTGGGCCCCCAGGGCCCCCGTGGTTCCTACGCCCCTGAGTCGTCTTAAAACGTGATCCAAGTAGCGGTCAGATAAGCGTTTACCGCTGAAGACGGAACAGACAGCCGGTTTAGCCGAGACTCACGTCCATATCTTCCCTGCCTGAACATGACTGTTACAGATTAAAAATACAAGTAACAACAAACAAACGGAGATGCTGTGGGTTCAATGTGAATAAACAGTACAGCAGCGACTACAAGCGTGCGCCTCTCACTATCAGTATCAGTCAGACAAATTGTGCCTGTCTCCCACAGTGTAGATAACGGATTAAAGACACCAGGAGACGCGGGACGGTACTGCACGTGCCAGCAACCTGACAAATGGCGCCTGCAGCTGCAGACCCGGCAGACCAATCACGTGGACAATTCTTCTTCATTCACACAAGTCTCACACTGAACAGAGAACGAGAGAGAGAGAGGGAATTTCCGCTAGCACGGGTCTATTTTATCGATTTTTTTCTTTTCTTTTTTTTTTTCCCCGTGAAGTTTTTTGTTTTTCTTTTAGGGCAAGGAGGACTGAAAAAAAGAAGAAACACACACACACACACACACACACACACACACACACACACACACACACACACACACACACGCCGCCGACAGAAGAAGCACCAGTCGCCTCGCACAGTTACTTCCCCATGTCTGTCTCAGTTTTAAAACAACAACAGACCAGCATTTACCTTCTGGAGTAAAGAGCACTCCCTACAGGGAGTTAATCCTGATTGCTCACTGACAACTGTCGCCTTGTCATGTGACGATGTCCGAGTTCGCCACGGTGGGAACGGTCAACATGGATAAACTCTCTCTCTCTCTCTCTCTCATGTGTGTGTGTGTGTGTGTGTGTGTGTGTGTGTGTGTGTGTGTGTGTGTGTGTGTGTGTGTGTGAAAGTTCAAAGTGTGTTTAAACGGTTCAAAGACTCGGACTTAAAAGATTCGACACGACTGACGTGTTCGCCAAAAGCTACCGGTCCTGCCCGGGATGATCAATCACAAAACTTCATGCACAAGTTAGAAAATCAGCTAGAACAGACACCGAGATAAAATATGCGTAATTATCACAGTCGACATGTGTGAAAATAAAAATGATTTAGCACCACACACAGGTGGGAACAAAGCTTTGCGTGTGTCGTCTTACCAGTAGAGACGCCAAAGGTGGTTTTACCAGGAACAGGCCAACGAAAAACTGAACAGTTGCAAGAACGGTGCACCTAAATACCCATGGCCATACACCTTCCATAAATTCTGAATTCCATTCCGTTTCAAAATGTATATCCGCATTAAGCACAGTAAACCGTCTGTTTCTAATTTTAAACACACACACACACACACACACACACACACACACACACACACACACACACACACACACACACACCACACACACACACACACACACACACACACCCCCCCACACCCCGTGGAGTAATAAACAAGAAATCCCTGCTGTTTTACTGTAGCACGACTTTACCGTCCCGATAACACGAACAAGCAGACGATTCAAGACAGGCGGCCATAACCCTCGGAGACACCTTGTGATAATCGGTCATATCACAGCCCTACACAGACCGTCTCAGACTGTCTGTTTAACTCTCCGGTCATATCGGCAGACGACAAATGTCAGAAACTCACATTTCATCACCACGTCCTCCATTTTCACGGCAATATAACTGCAGGTTCAAGTGACAATCAAAGCTGTCAACGGTTTCTTTATTTGTCCTCAGTGTTAGGTTTAATTGTAGGCGGGGCGTGGGATGGGGGTTGGACGTGAAGATGTGTTGACTGCAACTCGCATAAACCATATCTGTCAGGCCAGTTGTTGGGTAAACACAGACGGTAGTGGCGGGGGTCTGATAAACCCAAGACAGAACAAGATACCGCATGGCACCTGTACACTTTTTACCACCGACTGACGCCGCTCACTTTACTTTTCTTTCTTTCTTTTCTCCCCCCCCCCCTCCCCCTCCAATCAAGTACAGTTCTCAATTTGAAAGAAAGATTCGTCAGCTGTGATTGACAAACCTGCCAGCTCTTCTACAACTGATTGCTGGCAATAGGAAAAAAAAACACAAAAAAAACCACGATAATTGACTTCGAAAAATAAGGCATCCGCGGAGAGAGAGAGAGAGAGAGAGAGAGAGAGAGAGAGAGACAGACAGACAGACAGACAGAGAGAGAGACAGACAGACAGAGAGAGAGAGACAGAGAGAGAGAGACAGACAGACAGATGAAACACAGTTTCCGACAAAAGTCAACGTCTGCAATGAAAGATTCTCAGACTTTGATGGATAAAACCGTCGATGGTGCTGCAAAATTCTCTGAATAAGGGAAAGACGCACCAACAACGCTACGCTCTTCCGTCCGACTCCACTGATCTTGTAGTTACCGATATATTCACATCGCAAGCCGCTTGCATACAGCAGACTCGCCCGGTTATCACGCCAGTGTACGTGTAGGCACCGTCTGCATTTCCTGATCACGATATACACACCCGACCCCCTGCGGCTACCTCTCACTGGCCGTCAGAATTAAGAATTATGTGCTGGCAGATGACGATACGACAAGCCTCGCCGCCGTCTACATTAAAAAAATTTAGTAAACGAGAATTTAATGGCGCCGTGCGATGATCTGTAACTTGCAAATAATAATTCACTGTATGCAGGGCCAGGGGTCACAGGAAGAAGTGATTTGTGAGCACTCCCTATAGGCGTTGGAACAGTCACTCAACTGTCCCTCACTGTCACTTCTTTTCTCGCAGTCTCTCGCTCTCTGCGGGGGGATGCCGAGTGAGGGGGCCGGTTTGAACTGAACTTCCTCAGTCTACTGAGGTCGTGACGGGGCAATGACAAGGACAAGGCTGCAAGTGTTACAGGATGTTTCATGTCGTCGTGTAAACTGAATTCAGCGTGAATCTAACACAATAAAAATTGCAAGAGGATTTGTGTTTAGACTGACTGAGATCCATGAATGGCCGAACGACTCAGTGACAGGCACATCCTTTTTCATTAATCCACAGAGCCATCGGGGCTAATAATAGGACCAAGTAACACGTGACAACCGTCAGTAGGACTCTACTTTCGCGGCACTGAGGTTAGTTACTTCAGTCTTGATAGGCCTGCATCAATGTACAACCAAGTCAGTATCCACTGACCGACTGCCGACCACACAAGTCAGACTGTGACTACACGTCATTCCCTACGTCAGCACACCACGCACTGTCCACCGGCTGTAGCCGCGTACGACCAAGGTTGCTTAAACCTATGCAGTTCCTAAACCTGTATAAACTGTAACCCTAAACTGACCTAGCGTCTTCACTCAAACCTCTGTCGATCTAGCGCCTCGGACGTCAGCTACTGAGCCAGGATTTCGAGTGCGGATTAGTGGAAGCTGATAACTCAAATACGGAACAAGACTACTTAGTCTACTAACCCAACCCCTTTATTGACTGTCGAACTCGTTCAGTCCATGCACATCAGCTGTGTACGTAAAATCGTCCGTCGATAATGACTCGGGCTCTACTGTGCCCGGTGATGTTACATGGAACAAACTTGTACTACAAGCTGTCGGCAATAAAACAACATACAGCGCACTGGGTCTGGTGACTCAGAGAGCGTGGTGTATCTTACCTTCACATTCCTGTCTCCGTCACATGGTCGCTCCTACACACACCTGGACACACCGCCGGCCACTCACGGTGGTAACGGCCAGGTAATCCCCGGTATAACTTAGTTATAAAACTTCTGCACACATGGGACGTTCATTTTGGAACTTCGTATCCTGGCCTGTCGTTGTGTCGTCTGTCCCAACACGGAAATGCCCGCCGCGACCTGTCGCCTGCTGCCTCTTTTTCAAACCCGCGCAGTTACCTGCCTTACCTATGGTGACCTTGACCTCCTACCACAGTGCGGCGTGCGACAGCCGTGAGTGAGAGAAACGCGCTGGCTGGCTCAGTGTCGCGTAACGCTTGGAGGAGGCGGGGGGGGGGGGGGGGAGATGATTGATTCTGTTAATTTCAAAACGCCCCCAGGCACCGACCACGGAGGACAACAGCCAAGAGAACGAAAGTGACCTCTCTTTCATTACTGCTGTGTGTGTGTGTGTGTGTGTGTGTGTGTGTGTGTTTTGAAAGGTGTGTGTGTGTGTGTTTTTTTAAAGGTGTGTGTGTGGGGGTCGAGGAGTTACTTCCCAGGTGATCTGTCAACGTCACACCTGATCAGAAAGGCCCGGTGCATTATGGTCGAGACTAATTAATTAAGAAAAGGGAGGTGGGGGGGGGGGGAGCTGAGCGGGTTGGTTGGTTAGCTGGAGATCAGCGTCCTTTTTCCCCCCTCTCAAGGGTGTGACGAGGAAAAAGCCGGGACAACAGTTTACGACTACAGATCCCGGGATCCGGAATTGAACTCGAGATGTTGGCAGCCGCAATCTCCACGTGCACCATAATTATCGATGAACGTACCCGGCTCCACCGGAGGGGACGGGTGGGTGGGGGTGGGTGGGTGTTTGGGGGTTTAACGTCCTTTTCCACCACATAGGGTGATATCAAAGACGGGGTAACGATGAAAAAGCCAGCACAAATATTTGGCCCCAGCCGGCATCGAACTCACGACCCGAGCATTAGAAGTCCAACGCTCTACCATTCGACCACCCCGGCTCCCCCCCGGAGGGGACGGAGAGTAAAAATGGGGATGAGGGAGGGGGGGGGTGTATTGGGTGTATTATGAGGAAAATGTCACAGATACCTGATAGGAACACCTGGTAACTGATGCAACAGAATTGTGTTATCGTGAATTGTTACATTCTGTGTTTGTGTGTGTGTGTAGGTGTGTGTGTGTGTGTGTGTGTGTGTGTGTGTGTGTGTGTGTGTCTTTAAATATTAATGCCTCCCTCGTCTAAACCTGTCTCGTGATTGGTTAGCGTATTGTGTCGGTTCTGCCAAAGCGTTCATAATTGTGACGTGTGTGATTGATAGGACTGAACCGGCCGGAAATTGGAGATTAGTGTAACGGTCGGTTGTTGTGACGTAATCACAATGTCAGCAAGGAAACTGATCCCCAGAAGGAAATTTTCCCGGCAAATAAAGCACCAAACTTTCCTGAGACGGATAGATTTTGGAATTAGATCTAACTGCCGAGTTTCCGACACAGAGATTAAAAGGATTGTATTCTGAGCCGCGGAGGCAGGAGGCACAAAATAAATTCTACGTGCGGAATGGCGGCCTGGCAATTTGCAGAAAATTATTCTGTTCTGGTGTAGTCGTGTACACCTTGATGTGAAATGTCAGTCCTGGCTCGCACAGGCACCTAATTTTCGGCTTTGACATCTGTACCATGGTAGCCACGGATCGTACCCTTTCCATCTGTGTGTGTGTGTGTGTGTGTGTGTGTGTGTGTGTGTGTGTGTGTGTGTGTGTGTGTGACGTCTCTTTGCTGTGTGGAAAGGGCTTTTTGTCTGTTTTTTCTTGTTGTTTTTGTTGTTGTTTTGGTGGTGGTTTTGTTGTTGTTTTGTTTTGGTGGTGGTGTTGGGTTTTTTGTTTGTTTGTTTGTTTGTTTCAGTGTTTTTGTTTGGAGGGGGGAGGGACAGCTACGCTAACAGCCCGCCTGGACACTGCTAAATCCAGGCTGCAGGCATGGGTTGACAACATGCCAACACGCAATGAGAAGTTCGGGGTAAAAAATTCTGAAACGCGGATTGCAACTCAGTGATGCTTGGAACACAATTAGGAACATTTTCTGTGCTTTTCCCGTCTTTCTGGCCCTCTTCACAACTTTATCCTCGCGCGCAAACTGCACCGCCAATGTTCGCTCCGTGTGCGGCCAGCCAGATAGAGGAACTGCAAACCGCAAGACTGTATCATTACAGTCATCATAATTATTTCTTCTGGTTTTCCATGCCGTCACTTTCTGTAAAACTCCACACGACCTTGCGATAAACAGAGTCGCCCTGAGGCCCGCTGGGACCGCCACAGGTTGTGTACACTGCACTTTGCACACAGCGCCATGAGCCTGACTATCAGGATCGCTAGCAACAACAGATCCAACCCTGTACCCGGGTCCTCGCTTCTCTTTTCCCCTACGATGACGGCCAAGTCGGGCTAACCGAGACCGAGCCGAGCTAAGTGATACGTACGAAGGAAAAAACAAAAATACTCGGTGACAAGGAAAGTGGACAGTTGCGAACAACTTTGAGGTCCCAGTGTTATTTCACAGTGTGGCAGAGAGCGGTGAGAAAACTGTCGCATTTTACCAGCACAGTACATTTTCAGCCTGTTTAGAGATTATTTCCTGCATGAGTTGTCCGTCGTGCATACACAGACCCGCAGCAAGCATGCATTTTTCGTGGGAGCTTTGTGCTCTGCCACTAAAAATGCGTGCATGTTGCGGCAAGGGAGACAACACATGCAGGCAATACTCTTTGAACCAGGCTGAAAATGTTCTGTGCTGGTGAATGCGACAGTTTTCATCGTTTCTGTGCACACTGTGAAATAACACGGGGACCTCAAAGTTGTTCGCAGCTGTCCACTTTCCTTGTCACCGTGTATTTTATTTTTTTTCCTTCTTAGCTGTTACTTATCTCGGCTCGGTCTCGGTTAGCCCGACTTGGCCGTCATCGGAGGGGCAACGAGAAGCGAGGACCCGGGTGCAGGGTTGCAAAAGATCATGGCCAACACCGACTTCCGCAAAATGATCACTGTCGTATGGTTTTAGCCACGGGTGCCAGGCGACGCGAGTTTCAAAATTCAAAACAGGCGAGACCCAGTACACTGACCCGGCATGGTTCATCTGACAAAAGCGGTGGCGGAAATTACCGAACTGTCGATCCCGTACAGCCAGTGGAAAATAATCATATTTAAAGGTCTGCAATCTCGGCAAAAAGCACAAAAAGTGTGTTCAGAAACAACAACAACAACAACAAACAGACAACTACCCGACTATGCAAAATACACAGTCAACTCTGTCACAGTTACAGATTTTTTAGCGTCCCTGAAACCCCTATAAAAGCCAAGGGCAGTCTGACTTCACAGCTCAGTTTGCGTTTTGACATTGGAGGATCGCAGTGGCTAGTCTTCTCGTGCAGTACACAATACCTGCTAGATGCTGTAGCGATATGTCGTCTCGCTCACTGACCAAAGCACAATGTACAACAATAGGTCAATGCAAACTCACGCTCTGGGTTTATAATTAGAGGTGCACGATTTTATCGATACATATCGGTATCGCGATTCAAAGGAATACTGATACGATATATCGATACGGTTTCCACATATCGATATATCGAGTACCCAGAAGTAACACTACAGTGATCTTCCTGAAAAAGAATATGAAGTAACTGACATGCCATGATCAGCTGATTAACTTGCTTCGGCTTCAAGTTAGGTCTATTGTTACCTTGTTTAAGTTTCAATAAATCACATTTCTCTGCACGGTGTGACTGTGTAGGCATTCACATTTTTGTGACTGTGCACTAAAATTGATCACTTGGTGGAAGCTTTTGCAGATGTCGATATATCGCTTAAAAATATCGATACAAAACAAAAATATCGCGATAATATCGATACGACTTTTCGTATCGATATGCATCTCTATTTATAATGGTCTACAAAGCGCTGAAAACTCTGCAACTGCGAAAGAGTTGTCTGCATCATGCACAGTCGCACAAAGCTTTTGTTAAGATTGCAGATCTTTAAACGTGGTTTTGAAACCCGCGCACCACGCCATGTTGACTAACACTCATCATCATGTTCATGACTACTGACTCAGTAAAACTCGTCGCTCGGGGAGAGATGGAACAAAAAAGAAGATCAACAATCCCGGGTCACAAATCGGATGGTGACGATGTTGCTGTTGTCAGTGATGTGACAATCCTGTCGACATCGACTGAGGCGCTATAGGCCAGTGAGTGAGTGACGGCACGAGAGGTCAGCAGCTACAATCCGATTGCACGTGCAACACGAGCCTTTGATGTCCAGACTTACAGGTGGCGGGGCAATAGGCGTGTTTGATGATGCGTGCACAGTGGAGCTGCAGGTGAGATTTACCGTAGCATACTGATTGCCTTAATTACTGGTACATCCACAGGTTTAGATGGAACTCTCTCTCTCTCTCTCTCTCTCTGGGGTAAATAAGTTTGGTGGTTCCAAAAGGATGGGAAGGAACTCGTGTAGACCTGTAAGAGTTGGAACACTTAGGTTATTGTCCTGATACCCCACCTCACCTGAATACACACACACACACACACACACAGAGTTCAGCTCACAATTTGCCACTTTATAAACGTGCACTAGTCTGGGTGGAAAAACAAAACTAAAGAAGCCTTGTGAACGTGACATGTTTTGGAGGACGCCGCATCAAAAAGGGAGACCACTTCAACTTTCCGAATGGGACTGGCACTGACGCCATGACACTGAACGTGACAACCCCCTAACCCGAGACTGCACCAATGATACCAAATTTGCTGTGACAACGGACTTGAACAACTAGTTAAAACTGTAACCCTACCAAAGACATTCTAGATCTGGATCTCTGACCAGCCAACTCCCTCCCCTCCCTCCCCAACTTGTCCCGCGAGTGGAAGTCACGATTCACTCCCCCCCCCCCATTTTTTTTTTTGAAGACCATTCAGTATTTTTGTTGTTGTTGTTGTTGTTGTTGTTGCAGATTTCAACGGCCATTCAAGCCATGCGACAAACACCAAAAGTGCCATAATAATCAACAGTTTGGAGTGTAGGCGCTCAGTAGAAAGAAGAAGAAGAGCAGATATAGACTATAACTTATCCGCAGCGAGCTAAACCACGGGTTACCAGAGTGTGCAAACTATAGCCAGTGCGCACCGAGAAGACTCAGTATTTGGTCCGACGCCGGAGGTGAAACCATTCTTACACTTCCTGTACTCCAGGAGTCTGAGACACACGCGGCACAAGCAAAGCCTCTGTGGAACCGAAATGGGCAGGACAGGGCCTGTGTGAACCAAACCAACATTGGCAAGTCTCAAATACAATACAGGGAAGATTACCGAGACAAGGGGCGCATATGGGCTTTTCCGAGTGCAGAGATGCCATCTTGAACTAAACAGAGCAGAACTGAGCTGAGGAACGTGTTGCCGCACAGTGTGGTGACCCGTGTAAACGACAAGCACCACGTGAATCGCCTGCTGAACCGTGAGACCCTATAAACAGCGCAGTCAGGTTAACAAGGGGCGGAACTCCACAATCTTTATGTGTCTGGCAGTGCAGGGGTGACGCTTAACAAGCTCATTAGGATATGCTAATGATATGTTAATGATAATATTCGGTCCCTTGCACTCCACTTCCATCCTCTCCCCGGCTTCTGTGTGTGTGTGTGTGTGCCGTGTGTGTGTGTGTGTGTGTGTGTGTGTGTGTGTGTGTGTGTGTGTGTGTTTCAGGGTTGGGAAAACAACCAGTGTATTTCAATACTTACAATACTAGTTTCTTCCCTTTGCTCTGGAAGCTCAAAGCTGCTGAGTTTGAAGGAAGTGGTTTCATGTTAGGACTCTGTATTCCAAGTTGCAAATGCCCCAGTCTGATGTATTTCTGTATTGTTCCACGATTTCTTTGCATGGATGTACCAGCTGTACGTGTTGATGTAATAATCTACAAAAACCTTGAGTACTGAGTCAGCGAACTTGGCATAATACAATACATCTATAGATGATTCGCTTCAACAACATAGCAGCCTAGAAAATAGTGCTACCCATCTTCAGTGTTCCTCCCCTCAAACTTCCGCTCACAGAATGGTCTGATAAACCGACAAATTAGTCTGAACACCATCACCTTTTCCTCTACACTGAATAATAAAAACCTCATAGCAATAATTATCATGATTAATATGTCATCAACAGCTGGGCGCCTTTGTTCTCCTAACAACCACTCATTCGGTGTTCCTGGTCAGTCAGTCAGCAGTAAGACCTGATGATATCTCGGTGAGATGGGTGGGGCTCTAACAGGATTAGGTTACACCATGCAGTTTGATACTGTTGAAGTTTACATCTCTCTCTCTCTCTCTCTCTCTCTCTCTGTATGCGGATTGTCGGCCAAGTTCCAAGGAATCAGTCTTTGTTAAACAGACTTTTCCCAGTGAGGTTGCAACCAGTGACGTAAAACACATCACTGAAACTCCAGCTCGTGTGTCGATTTCTGAAAACTTGGAGTGCGAGTTTTACCGGGCAGCTTTTCGCTCCAAATCAACAAACGAGCGTCACAGTCGTGTACTTTGTGTAATGGAGCGCAATGACTTGTGAATACTACTTATGCTCTCTTATGGGTTTTCTTGATTTAAAAGCTTGGCATGGCATTCGAAATGGCTCTGTACCCAAGGCATCAGACCTCCCTGTGTGCACGTGCTTGGAAGAGTGTGCACATGCGAAATACAAAAAAAAAAATGCCTCTATGCCACATGTAGTCGATAATGGATTTTTAATTAAACCAAGACCTGCTAAAGAGTGGTAGATGAGTGTTATTAATTTTCATTATCGATTTGATTTTGTTTTGATGCGTCGTTTTCGCAGGGCAGATTGTAAAGAAAGACGTGCCCACTAAAGTCTGTATCCCGTACTGAAGTTCGAGTACCTAGATGTAGTGTTATTATTTTCATTATCGATTTGATTTTGTTTTGATGCGTCGTTTTCGCAGGGCAGATTGTAAAGAAAGACGTGCCCACACCTAAAGTCTGTATCCCGTACTGAAGTTCGAGTACCCTGAAACAGTCCAGCTGGACACTTTACAATCCACACGATGTTCCTTGTATTGAGCTTGTACCGGCTGACCCCAAAACATATCCACAACTGAAGGACTGACACGCGCAACATCAGGAATCAGCACAATTTCTACACTCACGCCGAAACTGACCGGTTCTGGGAAATGAACTCACGACCGCTCAGTCACTACGCGTTTACCGACATTCACAGAGAGAGAGAGAGAGAGAGAAAGAGAGAGCTTACCTTTGTCACATGATGCTATATCCCTTCCAGTACAAAAATCACTGATGAGCCAATCGCAGCACAGAACTGACCAGTGCAGCACAAGCCACGCCTCCTTCACACACGTGACCTCTCATTCCCCTCCACCGGTTGAGTACACACGCATGACATCTGTAACATAAAAAGCAGACGACACTTGATAAGTTCAGCTGTCAGCAACACTGCATGATAAGCTCACATACATTATAAATTTATATGACACGAGTGGAGATCAACTGATTGAGTTCATGACAAGAGTCCATCATTCGCGGCCTTGCTGGGTGGCATTCAGTCTTGCTGCTCAGTGATTCCGAGTCGATCATCAGTCCGACTTGTTGATAGCGATGTCCTCCCGTGGGTCTAACGTCGAAAATGTAGAGTTGGTATTAATGTTGCATGCATGCAGAGACATACATCATATGAATGTCAGTGATGCACACTGTGCCATGACTGTAACATCACACACACACTCTCTCTCTCTCTCTCTGTTTCTGTCTTTTCTGTGAGTCCATTGCCAAATTCTCTCTCTCTCTCTCTCTGTTGTGTGTGTGTACTAGTATGCTTACTTGCTTGCTCAGTTGTGTGCGTGCGTGCGTGCGTGTGTGTGTTGTGTGTGTGTGTGTGTGTGTGTGGTGTGTGTGTGTGATAGCCCCCGAGAGAGGACACAGCTGAAAATAGACAGTTGATAAAACTTTATTACAAGTCACATAATTTGGTCGATGGCTGAGATTGTCGGTAAGATGGCCGACTCCATTTTTCTAATTAGAAGATTACGATGCTGATCACGGGGAGTAATTGGGGAGAAAGGGCGATAACCGCGTGAGATAAAAAGGCAATTTTATGATCAAGTTATGGGACCTATGGGGAATGAGAGCGACCGACTGTGTGGAATGCGGCGGAATCCAGCGCCAGTGCGTAGCGGCGAGTGGATAGTTATCAGTACCAGTATTTCGTCCGAACTCGCAAAGTGTCGGGGTAACGAGAAAATAAGGCGGGAATAACGAGACTGGAGGGAGACAATCGAATGGCCCGGATGTGGCGGGATGGGGGGTAGAAAAGGTAACCCAGGATTAGACAACAACCCCGGCATGGTGTACCGAGTCAAAATGGATGCCAGTCTTTCCGCTGCTTCTCTGATTCAAAAGTTTCGACGGTAACTGGGGAGCCGGGGTGGCCGAATAGGTAGAGCGTTGGACTCTCAATGCTCGGGTCGTGAGTTCGTACCCCAGCTGGGGCCAAATATTTGTGCCGGCTTTTTCATCGTTGCACCGTCTTTGATATGACCCGTATGTGGCGGAAAAGGACGTTAAACCCCCAAACACCCAGCCACCCTCGACGGTAACTGCGGCTCTCACGCTAAGCCTTATTTGGAAACTTGAGCACGCAATGTACTGAAGTCTTGGCATTGGTGTAACATGTTTGTTAGTAATACTAATAGTCTTTGTCTTCTTGATAAACGGCTCTTTCTCAGTTTCAGTCTCGGTCACGCCGACAAACCCAAGTCTATTGAAAACACTCGGTGCTTCTCAAATTCGAAAATGGGAACACTCGGTGGTACTGTTTCGTTACACTCAAGTCATGACAGTGCTACCAAAGATCTTGGAAACATATTTCTGATTCCAAGGTCTTTGGTGCTACTATTTCAGTGGAGCGGATAGCACCGGAACCACCTACGTCCATTTTGACTTACACCCCGTGGCACTGGAAACAGCGGAAGTAAAGTTTGCACAGTGCGAGATGCAATTAGACACGCGCCTTGATTGCCTGTGTGCATCTACAGCACAGAACCAGCACCGCAACTTCATTGAATCTACAATTTCTCAGTGGCGTGTCAGGATACTGATAACACCCCAGTTTCGCCAAGTTCAGTCGATTTCCTGCTGCACAACTGATTGCAATGTAACGCCGGCTTTGAGCGGCTAATCCAGTTAACTGATTGCAATGTAAAGGCCGTTCTACCGGGGCAGACTTGTTGGTTCGCGACTAGGTTCGGAGAGTACGGCGAACTAGGTTCGCCGCACGTTGTTCTTAACCGACACAAATACTTGTGCCGGAAAACCCGGTTCGAAAGGTCATCGGCGACCTAGGTTCGAGGCACTGCATAGCGTGTCCCCGTGGGAACCCTCGCAGATCCTTTTGCCGATCCTGCGCTCTGATTGGTAGCTCGAGGAGGAGCTGTTGTGCGCATGTACAAACTTGAAGGAAAATGGCGGACGGCATCGACGGGCTATCGACTCACTTCACATTTCCCTCTCTTGCGCTCTTTTCCTCTTATCTCCTCTTCCTCGGCTTCCAAGAGTTCACTCAAAACGATAACTACCGCAAATGCCTGGTCGTCTCGATCTACGAAGGCGGCCATTTTGGTTGTTTACGATTGTCTCAACTTCCGAGTCCGCCTTGTTCGGGCGATGACGTATGCATATCATTAACGGTCGGTTAAGAAAGAGAACTAGTCCGGCCGAACCTCTGGAACTATGTACGTGTGTGCGCTTGCCCTGTTCGTATACAATACACAGTTCGCCGAACAAGTTCGCCAGACTGGTGGTTCGCCCGGTTACGAACGGCCTTAACGCCGGCTTTGAGCGACTAATCCAGTTAACTGATTGCAATGTAACGCCGGCTTTGAGCGACTAATCCAGTTAACTGATTGCAATGTAACGCCGGCTTTGAGCGACTAATCCAGTTAACTGATTGCAATGTAACGCCGGCTTTGAGCGACTAATCCAGTTAACTGATTGCAATGTAACGCCGGCTTTGAGCGACTAATCCAGTTAACTGATTGCAATGTAACGCCGGCTTTGAGCGACTAATCCAGTTCAGAACGTAAGAAGACAGTAACATGACGTGGTTCCGCCGGTATGAGGGCTTGAAATTAATTTGAAATTAAAGTTACTGTATATTGGTTTCAAGAATATTCGGTGTAGCAGGTAGTGGAACCGGTGGGGGGAAGGGGGGAGGAGGAGCCGGGGTGGAGGCCGGGGAGGTCGAGTCGGTTGAATGGGATTCGCGGGAGGGGGGAGGGGGTCACGGTTTGGGGTGGGGGTGGGGAGATGTGAGGGAGACTGATATGCCGTGTAGTGGGTCTGCTATCTGCGCTGCTAGAAAACATGCAGTTCAAACTGAAACGGAAGGCAAGCCGGAAATGTCAATCCTTTGACTGTCACGTCGACTGACTGATCAGCCGGTTTCATCTTGGATAAGCTCAGTTCTTCAAACGTCAGTTTTCGCTCACTGACTCACTTTGGCATCAGTCGGCATTTGCACAACAAAAAGGGTTCATCCTATTTGCTGTTATGATAGATGGGAAGAAAATTACCGCACTAACGTGTGCCCACTCACTGATGCTATCACCCGGCACCATTCCAAACACGCACCCGGCAGAAAGTTTGATATTTCTGACACCTTCCGTCTTCCATAGCACGGATTTAGCGCCACTTCTCTTTGAGGCCCGGAACCTGAATAATGTGTTGATAGAGTGTCGGCTTTGAAGCGAGGCTCACCAGGTATGTAGCGCTCGTCGTCACGAGCGGAAATGGTCGATCAGAACAAGGAGAGGTAATTTCTTTAGGTGTGTACTACAGCTGCCACTATACTCTAGAATGGCACGTGTGGTTCTTGCTGTGATCCTGGTGTTGTCTGACTGTCGTTCTGTTCAGTGTTTGTCAGCCGAGTCTCACTCAGCTAAAATTGCCGCGTCCGGGAACTTGAGCTGAGACTCAGTCAGCCGTGAGAAGTTGAACTTGATTAGCCAAACAAAAACCTGGGAACTGACTGAGAAGAGGAAGACAAGGTTCGAGTGCCATCTAATTGGTTTACTTGTACAGTATTAGTTACAAAACTGGTATAAAACAGCATAACTGATATAAATTTACATGCTCTCTCTCTCTCTCTCTCAGCCGCGAAATAGTCTTTGTTGCTTGCGCGGCGTAAAGCCCCAAATAACTAACTAACTAACTCTCTCTCTCTCTCTCAGCCGCGAAATAGTCTTTGTTGCTTGCGCGGCGTAAAGCCCCGAAATAACTCTCTCTCTCTCTCTCTCTCTCTCTCTCTCTCTCTCTCTCTCTCTCTCTCTGTATATATATATATATCCGTATATATATCCGTATACGATTATCAGTGAATCGTAGACGCAGTAAGTATGTACTATGTGCGTGCGTTTGAATATATGTTTTCATGTTGTTTCCTTTTTTGTTTTGTTTTGTTTTCATATTCCCCCCAGAGCCGGGCTGGGAATAAAATCAGTAAACTTGACTCAGTTGACTTGTAAGAAAAACAAAACTAATGTTTTCGGACTCACAAAATAACAACGCATCTGAATCCCGCATGGTCAAGTGATATCATCAATAAGCTGCATCACTCAGTGCGGAGTTTGTCCGATCATCATCAGTTGTGGTCAGCTATGATCCACAGACATTCACACGTTGAAGATGACTGATGAGTGCCGTCAGCGCCTGGCACCTAGAGGGTCGGTAAATAAAAGTGCCTTACCATTACCCGACTTCACAGTCCAGTCCGTCTGTAGGCGTGTCCGCTTCATGGTGTAGAATGCAAGAGACTAAAGTGCTGGCTAAGGCACGGAATAGACAGTACACTCGTGATAAATACTGGACGCACGTGCTGGGCTCTCCACCTGACAGTGCAGGGACGGTCTCAAAGGACTCAAAAGGACGCTATCTCGAAACCTCGTATGCATCATCTTCATCTCGAGTTGGGCGCCAGCCAACACTCTCATCTTGCCGCCTTTTCTCTGTAAACATTGACCCCTTTACCCCCCCCCCCCACCACCACCACCACCACCACCGCCACTACCCGCCTTCCGACTCAGGACTGTATCTGAGACTTGAGAGACATGTTGGGCGTCTACGTGTTTTCATAGTAAACCGGCAAAGTGCTTCAGAAACCCATTTGGAGATGGTACGATTTTAATTTTAACCCACGTCAGTTGTTGTCCGTAGAAATCCTGTATATAGTTTGATGACTGAGCTGCGTGAAACTTGAAGTCAAGTACACTGCGAGTGTTCAGGCTCTGTAGGTTGATGGTGATTCCCCGGGGATCAGTACAAGTCATCAACGCGGCTGTTCCTGAGACACAACGGACGCTGAGCGTGGGAAACCTGATACAACTTACTTCTTTTCGCGAATTTAAAGTGTAAAGCCTAATTCAGGTATGCATATTGGGCTTTCAAGTTTCATCAGGCTTTGTAGCATTGACCTGTCAAGGTCGCTGGCCCAACCAAGTTCATATTCTCAGAGCACAAGAAAGTAAATTGCCCCTAAGTGCAGCCTACGTGTCATCCGGCGTCAACCCGGCCGGCGTTGACTAAGTGGAGATTGCTACACAGAACATGTCTCTGGTTTACTGCATGCAGTTTATTGTGTCAGCAAGTCAGCCAGACTAACAGGAGTATACAGAACGTCAGTTCCCGACCCGGTGTCGTAGAATATTTCGGAACCAAGATAAATCGGAACCGGTTCCCCAAAATCCTGATATTTCGGAACCATTCCCATTTATCCCGCACCTGGCAGACAGAATTCACGTGGGCTAATGACCTTGTAGACGGCTCCGAAATATGCTGGTGGTTTTCAAATATCCTGTCACTAGAGTCAGGATAAATCAGAATGGTTCTGAAAAATCCTGCCACCAGGGCCAGGATAAATCGGAATGGTTCCCATTCGTCCCGGTTCCGAAATATCCTGTGACACCTGGCTGACAATCAGGCGTAATCTGCCGTGCGCATCTTAGAAACACGAGTTTGTGATCCCTTTGTTTTTCTGCCGTAGATCGAGGGCAATGTTAACCCTTGGCATACGGCCGGAAAGCCGGCATCCGGCACCTCAGTGATGATAGTAGTTTCGAGTCATTCACAAATGAGGACAAAGACGGTATGGAAACACATCCATCGTCTGCAAAATGACAGACACTACTAACAAGACATACTTTGCGACGTCCTTAGTGAAACTGTCGTCTTCCATTTACCATTCTTAACCTTCATTGCTTATATTGCCAGTTTTTATTTTTTAAGTGACAAAAACACTACTGGTTGCCAGATGATAAGCCAGTCAGTTAATCAGGCTGAACCCACACCGTGGAATTAGGTTCCCGGAGGAACAATATAAAGTTCCCTGTGGTATTCCATTCAGAATGTGATTTTGCCTGCCAGTGGCAGCGTGAAAGAGGACGTGACGCAGATCGTCTACGGCAGATTACGTCGAGTTGCCAGCAAGACACGCGAGGCAAGTTGTTCCTCGTTACATCGTGAGCTCAGTTTCCAGTCACTTGTGACGTACAGGGTTACCAGTAGATGATCACAGGGTTAAAGATCCACCTTTCCAGATACCCAGCGTCACAAATCGTTCGGAGCTGGTAACAGAGAGCATGTCTGTCTGTAGTGTATACTTGCTCTCTGCTGGTAGTGTCGAACATCACGTGATAGATGGACCACTTAGACACAAGCAGTGGTACAGCCTGTAACACTGAACCTGGAGGCGTCCTCGGCTATTGTGTTGTGAGTGATCACTGTAGTGTTGTGAGTGATCACTGTAGTGTTGTGAGTGGTCACTGTGGTGTTGTGAGTGGTCACTGTGGTGTTGTGAGTGGTCACTGTGGTGTTGTGAGTGGTCACTGTGGTGTTGTGAGTGGTCACTGTAGTGTTGGTGGTCACTGTGGTGTTGTGAGTGATCACTGTGGTGTTGTGAGTGGTCACTGTAGTGTTGGTGGTCACTGTGGTGTTGTGAGTGATCACTGTGGTGTTGTGAGTGGTCACTGTGGTGTTGTGAGTGGTCACTGTGGTGTTGTGAGTGGTCACTGTGGTGTTGTGGGTGGTCACCGTGGTGTTGTGAGTGGTCACTAGCTGAGTAGAGGAGGCTTCGGGCTTAGTCAGTGTATTGCATTCAGTTCAGTGTATTTCTCATGGTTTTTTGTTTTGTTTTGTTTTGTTTTTGTTTTTTTGGGTTTTTTTTCCTAGCATACGGGCCGACGTACTCACAAGCAGAACTCAGTGTGTCAAAACTGACAAAGGTTGTCGTCTGTAAGGCCTAGTAATTTTAGAATTGGCGCCTTTAACGTTTTCATTGTTGTTATTTGTAAGAGAAGAAGCAAGAGAGATAAAGTGACACGACAGGAAACTGAAACTAATACTGACGTGAATAGAACTCACGTGGTCTGGAGGCGTTTATCATGCTCAACAACCAACTGATTTCTCTGGATAACAATCACTGTGACCCAGAACTGTACATGCTCGGAGGAAAAAAAAAACTCTCCCATTATAGTTTTTTTTTTATAGAGAGTGAAAACAATGAAGTATTGCTGACATGCATTGAATTGAAATGAACTGAACTGACATTCGAACTGAACTGAACTGACCTGAGCTGAACTAAGTGAAGTGAACTGATAAATGATAACTGAAGTGAACTGAATGTAACGGAATTAGACTGGACTGAACTGAACTGAACTGACCTGAGCTGAACTAAGTGAAGTGAACTGATAAATGATAATTGAAGTGAACTGAATGTAACGGAATTAGACTTGACTGAACTGAACTGAACTGAACTGAATTGGATGGAACTGAACTCAGCTAAGTTGAATTGAAATGAACTGGGTGGGTGGGTGTTTGGGGGGTTTAACGTCCTTTTCCACCACATACGGGTGACTGATATCAAAGACGGGGCAACGCTGAAAAAGCCAGCACAAATATTTGGCCCCAGCCAGGATACGAACTCACGACCCGAGCATTGAGAGTCCAACGCTCTGCCATTCGGCCACCCCGGCTCCCGAAATGAACTGAACTGACTAGAAAAGTCTATCTGGAACATTCCGCAGTTTCAAACGATATAATTATAGAGTACGTTGTACCAAAGCTATGAAGACACCACTGACCATGTTTGTTTTACTGAATATCACTCTTCGTGACATTTTTAACTCGACACAAATGGATGAAATTAATACATGCCTAACTTCTATCATCGTACAGAAGCGTGTTTCGCTTCACTGCGATGTGAATAAATTACTCCTTCACTAACTTTGCCTTACGCCCTACCTAGTTATCGTCCCTGCCACATCAGCGTCTGTGTCCAGATAAGGCGTCGGCCGGCAGAGGGCGCCGTGAGATGACGCAGCGCGCCGCTAATCTAAACAGTCACCTCAGCTTCACCTGTAGCCAGCGGCAACATTATATTTCGGCCATTTTTCAAACCTCTCAATTTTCCACAGCGCGTATGTTTCGTTTCTCGTCCATGATAAGACCTGTCGGCATGTGCTGGCATCCAGTGTCAAGTTGGCCGGTCTCTCTGGATTTGTTGGGTTTTTTTGTTTTTTTTTAGCTTATCAGTCATGGAAATTTATTGGTGGATTTAATTTTCCCATCAAGCACGCCTTGTGCAATTAACTGTCTACAGGAGGGCAGGGTGACATGGATAACATTGTTTGTTGTAATCAAGGTTTTACCGCTATTGACTGCGGTCAGACTGGGTGTATCCATGGTTTGATTCGCCAGCAAATTATTTTCAAAGACTGGTAAGAGACGCAAACGGACGCGAAGTCAGATGAAGTGTGTGTGTGTGTGTGTGTGTGTGTGTGTGTGTGTGTGTGTGTGTGTGTGTGTGTGTGTGTGTGTGTGCGCGCGCGCGCGCGTCCGTGCGTTGATAATTGGAGCTGTAAAAACTGACCAACTAATTCTAGGCTGTCCCGCGGCTTACAGAACCAGAGAGCGTAGTATACAGTCATGTTCTCTGACAGGGCTATACTCACATGAGGTCACGACAGTGTAGTTGTAGTTCTACCTTGTGTTTAGTATTTTCCTGGCGTCTTCTCTTCGCGTTAGATGCACGTGTTTATGACATCAGAAGGTCTGTGTACACCAGGACCGTTCTCCGTGTCCGGACCCTGTTTGTTTTCTCTGTGGAACAGTCACGCATTAACGAGCAGCCGCTTCCCGACTCGGACAGGTGGACTGTGTCACTACTGGTCACGGCTGCTGAAAGCTATCTCCAAAACATTCCCCGCTCACAAGCAAACGACCGCCACAACCCACCCCCTCGCATCCACCCCCTCCCGACCCTCCCCCTCCTTGGTTGTTAATCAAGATGGCGGACAGTTTCCCGGTGCTACTACGATACAAAGTGTTGACAGCTGGTTTGAAAATACGGCGTCAGTAGCGTCAGTTGAAAGTCGATGTCTAAAATGATACACGGCTTATTCCTTTCACAGACTGTTACAGCCGAAACCGAAATCCAGTCTGGTAAAAGGTAGCACACAGTGTTTCCATCATCAAATGTGACTGACTGACTGAGTAGCACCGATAACACGACAGGGTTGGTCGCTGTGAAAGAGAGGGGCAGCTAGTTTATCAACCAGAACTGTATCACCTATCACTAACAAATTACTACCATATAAACACGTGCGCATGCTTATTTTTCAAACACGTGACTTATCGCGAGAGCGTGGTTGCCGTCATGACATTTGAATCGAAGTAGCGGCAGGTGAAGGCTATTTTGGAGGGAACTCGTACAAGTCTATTTTTAGACGGACGTCACCTGAGGTCATGAGATTCCGGAAACGCCCGATAGCGCGTTCAAACCCTAACCAAACCCTAACCCTAAGCCTAACCCTAAGCCTAAAACTAACCCTAAACCCTAACCCTAATCGTCTAAAAATAGACCTGTACGAGTTCCCTCCATAATAGCCTCCCCCGTAGCGGCATTACAACATCCGCCATTTTGACTACCCTCTCCCCTCCCCCAACTGGCTCCCCGACGTCGTCCAGATCTCGAGAGAGGAAACTGGGGATGTTCTCAGATTTTCTCCACAAACAGTATTTTCGCTGCTTAACTGAGCTTGGGATCAGCAGGGGAATATTTTCCTTAGAGTGAGATAACACAACTATGTCGCGCTATAAACTACGTATCAGGTTTGGCCAGCCAAAAACACTTACATTGCCAGAGAGTTTTGTCAAACACCCGGGGGAACCAGCAGGCGGCTCCACTGAAGAGAAGGAAATAAAAACCTCTTGTGGGAAAAGAGGACTAGAACAGGAATATTAGGGAAGGTGCGATGGGGCATGGCAGGCCGGATAAAAGGGAGGGGTAAAAAAAAAAGGTGGTTCTGCTATGCTTGCAGATACGTTATTTGGAAGGGGGTGGGGGGGGGGCGGATGGGGCACCAAAGTCTGCGATGCTTGCTGAGATGTCAGTTTAGTTGTGGTGGTGGTGGTGGTGGTGGTGGTGGTGGGGTAATTAAAAAAAAATGTTGCGTTTGCTGGAGAGGTCACGTTGTTGAGGAGTGAGCTGCTCGGTGACAAGACAGAGTTTGTTTTGCCTGCATGTGCCACAAGGTGAGTGTTTATACTGACCAAGTCACAGGATTTCGCGACAAGCTAAATACGGCCCGTCAGACGAGAGTTGTGTTATGGTTTGGTTTTATCATGCCAGATAACGCGCCGCCAGTACAGCGGCCACATCTCTCTCTCTCTCTCTCTCTCAGCCTCTGCTCACTCAAAAACTCACTGGGTGTGAACACGACATCGAGTAAACAGTTTGTACAAACTATAGCCTGTGCTCACATACTGAGCTAGCAGACACCGCCATTTTCTGCATAATTAAGCAAAGCATATCAGATAAACCAAATGAATCAGATACATAAAAACTTGGAGGCCGGGGGGGGGGGGGCAGTCGAGGAGGGGGGGGGCGGGGGGCAGTCGGTGGGGAGAGGGGACTGGTTACAGGCCGTGTGCGCCCATTGCAACATTACTGGGCTACATAGCAGATTTTGTTTAACTCTTTGACGACGGAGCACAATTTCTGACACACGAATTTCCTATAAAAATTGTGCTCCGTCGTCAAAGAGTTAAACTTAACCGGTAGTTGTGCTTAGTGATAACTTGAAATGAGCTGTGGGTGCAATACACTGACGTCTGCTGGCTGTGCGAACGAAAATTCAAACGACCCGAGGCTCTTCTAAGCCAACGACCGACCGCAAACTTTAGCAGGACGCCTCGCTTTCGCTTTGGGTTTAGCTTTCAGCTGGCGCCACGTGGCAGTGCCAGGGGGTCAGTGAGACACTGTAAGTACAGTACTGAAACTGTTCATGTAGTTAGGGTGCGATGTCACGTGGTGCCGCGGTGACGCCACCAAGACTGTGAGTGACAACTCCGGCAGAGCGAACTGTTCAGTGTCGCTAGATCTGTTGAAAGATGGGCCTTGACTAATCTGATAACTAGTGACTGTCATGACTGACAGTTATCGGTAGAGTCAGTTTACGGATCTCCTCTGGCACATATAGACTTCACCGCGGGTCATAAGTCCACCGCTACACCAGCCCGTCCCGCCAAACACAATGAATAATTATGTCCCCACTGTGTACCGACTACTGCCATTGGTTATCAGCCTGAGTGATCCACTGGCGCGGTAAGTCTCGATGGAATTGATTGGCTGTGAGAGGAGTTTTTGTGGAAGGCGAGCATCAATCAGAAGCTGTTTACCAAACAGTGGCGGGAGGCGGGCTGATAGCGACAACACACCAGTCAGTGTACCGGCGTGTGTCACTCAGCCACGTATCGCTGGTTACTAGATGTGTCGGCCGACTACGTACACAGCACAGTTCTTCCTTGACCTGAAGACCTAATAGTAGTAACACACAGGGTTCGCACCGGCCTTGGGCCGTATGGGCCGAACTGTAAAAACACAGCCACGTTCGATTAATACAGTTGGTCTGTACTGGTTTAGGGTTAGAATTGGGGTTAGGCGGCTAGGTTTAGGGTTGGCCGGGGTCAGTCAGTTACCTTGTGTACCTGGTCACGTGCAAACAGTCACTGTGTCGGCGTGTAGACGTTCATAGTACATTTACACGAGGTGCAAATCAGACGGTCACACTGACAAGAGGGTGAACTAAACCAACGCAACAATAAGTAACCTCAAGTAGTGACCGCCGTATCCACCATAGTTCATGATACCGGCGACGTCTTTAATTCAGTCGTTTGCTGTGAATACTGAGACATTGCAACAGGATCAAGATGACCATACTCTCTCTCTCTCTCTCTCTCTGTATGACGACCTGCCTGAGGCTGACGTCAAATGTTTAGTTCACGGAACTGACGTCTCGCTCTCTCTCTCTCTCTGTATGACGACCTGCCTGAGGCTGACGTCAAATGTTTAGTTCACGGAACTGACGTCTCTCTCTCTCTCTCTCTCTCTCTCTCTCTCGGGGAGTCGGGATAGCCGAATGGTAAAGCGTTGTACTTCCGGTGCTCAGGTCGTGAGTTCGAATCCCGGCTGGGGCCACATATTTGTGCTGGTCTTTTTCTCGTTGCCCCTGTCTTTGATATCACCCATACGTGGTGGAAAAGGACGTTAAACTCCCACCCACCCACCCCCCTCTCTCTCTCTCTCTCTCTCTCTCTCTCTCTCTCTCTCTGTGCACTACATAAAATGATGATTTACGACCACCGAGAGGAGAAAACAACCCAAAACACAGGACCACTTCAACATCATCCACAACAGTAATCCATTTCAGTCATGCCATAAAGAGGAACGCTATGATTAAAGATATTGGTGACAGCTCCCTCTACATTACAACAATGAGAATGAAGGGGAGACAACCCCCTCAGGAGCGACAACCCCCTGTCGGGGGCGACAAGTATACCATATTACTCTAACTGTGTTAGCAGTCAGGCTTCTTGCATCATAAATAAAATTCTCTCATTGTTCACACCTCCATCCCCGCAGAGCTCACCCAAATATCGGCCGGGCACCAATCTCGTTATAGACTCCCTACAGAGAGAACTCAATTCCACTCAATAAAGAAACAGTTCTTGCGACGGCGCCTAACAAGGTAATGGCCATTGCAATCAGCTGCTACCCTCCCTCGTTACCCACAAAGCACCGGGGCGGCTCTTACACTTTCCTCCCGTGGCAGTTTGACGCAATTTTGACTCGACCAAAAACTGACGCTAAAAAAATTTCAGTTATTGTAAATGAAGAACAGAGAACGAGCTAAAGAAACACTGAAATAAAAAGAAAAACTCAAAACAAAACCTTAGAACTTGAAGCCATCCACACACACAAAAAAAAAACCAAAAGTAAACACTTCGGCGTTGAAAACTAAGAGACGCAATTTTGGCTCAACGCGGGGAAAAAAACTCTATTCAAGCAAAAAGTGCTTCAGTTTCAGTTATTGTAAATGAAGAACAGCGAGAAAAGAAAAAAGAAAGACAGAAAGAAAGCAAAACAAACGAAAAACAACAGAAAAACCTAAAACTTGAATCAATCAATACGTAAAACAACTCCGGTGTTAAAATTTCTGCAACAGTGCCAAGAGCCGTAAAGCAAGAGGTCAAAGAGCGTGTGACGTACTGTATGCGCGGAGTATGCTAGCAATCCCACGCTGCACCTCGAAAAATGCCGCGCATGGTGATGAACCTAGCAACGCTGGGTGCGAGATTAAAGGACGCCGCTTACTTTTCCCTCCCCCCGAAACTCTCAGGTGGCGCATGCTGACAGACACGTGACGTGTAGATTGGCTGGATAACGTACACCTACTGTGTAGATGTAGAAGATAACTTTCACTTACTGTGTAGATTTCAGCAGATAAGGTGCACGGTAATATACAGTATATCACTACCCACCACAACTTGACTCACAGTCTAACTTGTTGGGGGGGGGGGGAAGGGGGGGGACTGTAACCACCAATACCACAACACTACCGTGGCCTTCCCGCAGTGTCCGGTATTTGTTTAGTGTCCAGCGATTAGTGACGGTTTACTGTCTGTGCTGTTTTCAGGTAACTGGGTGCAAAAGACTGGTTGACTATGGAGTTCTGTGTCCTTTTCCCCGCCAGCTGTGTGCGCGCGATAATTCCATGACTGCGGAGCAACGCCGAAGAACTTGAAGCAAAAACAAAACAACAACAGCAACAACAACAACAACAACAACTGAACAAACAACCCCCCCCCCCCAAAAAAAAAAAGAAAAAGAAACCAAGAACAAAACAACCAACCAACCACCCCCCTCCCCCCCAAAAAAATTTAAACCAAATAAATAAAAACCAAAACAAAAACAAAACAAAACAAATAAAACAAAACAAAACAAATAAAACAAAACAATAACAAACAACAACAAACAAAAACCAAGCAGAACAAACCAACAAAACAAAAACTAACACCCCCAAAAAACAAAAATAAATAAAACAAATAAATAAATAAATAACACTATACCAAAATAACAAACAAACAAAAAACACAAAATCAAAACAAAAATAAAAACCTCAGCAAAAGGAATTAACCTTTTTGAAACTGAAAACCCCGTTTCTTCCAGCGTCAACCGAAAACTTTTTCTTATTCGTCTTTTTTTTTTTTTTTTTTTTTTTCTTCCAAGCGTCAGGGGAAAATCAAAGAATAGCAGCTGATGCAAGGGACATCACTCGTGTCGTATACAGATATACAGTTACTTCCCCTATCCCTTCTCTGTCTCATTTGGCACCTGAAGAGAAGTTTTCCCCCAAAGTTCTACAAACAAGAAACGATGAATGCACATCATATCAAACAAACGTTGTACATGTAGCGATTTGCGTTGTGTTGTTGCTGACCCATCAGAAACAGTCATACATCACACTGACAAAACCCTACACCCGGCGGAGTTCCCGGATGAAATAATAGATGAGTTGTCTTCCGCACTGCCCCTTAGGGGAGGGGAACTAACCCTGCCCAGCTCTTTGGAGATGGAGGAAGGGAAAATTTATCACCTTTGAAGGAACCGCGGCAAATTTGATTTATTCGGATGGAGGGACACTGGTCGACTCAAGTGAACGGAAAATCAAATTTTCTTTCGCCAAGATGACAAAAAATGTCAGGAAAAAAAACCCGGAGCAAATTATGACTGGTTAGAATACAGAGGTTTTTTAGGTCATTATAGACAGTTTAGTCTGTCTGGTGTTTTTGTCGTTCACTGACAGATATCCTGAAAACCAGGACAAGACTGTATGTTTTGCTGTTTGAGGTTGTCAACACAACACAACACAACACAACACAACACAACACAACACTGCTAAAAGAACACTGAAAACACAAGCAAGACCAAAACAGAACCAAACTAGCACACAACAAGCAGAACAAAACAAAAACATTACATAACAAAAATTCAAAACATCAAAACAACAAACCAAAAGAACTAAGGATTAAAAATACAAAACAAATACCAAGAACGAAAACACAAAACAAAACAAAACTGAATAATAAAAACAGAAGGAAACTTTGCAGTAAACAGTCACAATCAATACAGACACGTCACAAACATCAGCCAGAAGACCACAAACTGCTGACTCTGCCAAACGTCACAGCAAGTCAGATAGTACCGCAAGACAGTAAACCCAGCATAGCAGGCTGGAACAAAAATAACTAGATCCACACCGAAATACCGCTACAACAACAAGGAAACGATAGGAAACAAAAAGGTTATGAGGCGACTGACGCCATCTGCATCCCACCAAAGACGCAATGAAATAAAAACAGGCAAACAGGCGTATTTATAGTTAACATGGATCTTTATATGACTGTGTACTGTTGTGCCTACGACAGAATGATTGTCACTGACACAGTAAGATGTCGACTGGCCTGGTTTGCGCTTTGTCTTGGTAAAGATTGACGAGTGCCTGGGGTGTAATCACAATGTTTTTCCCGTGCTGCCCCGCTTTGAAAGTAGCACCACCAGCACAGAGTGTTTGCAAACAGTAGCACTGAGTGTTTCCATTTTCAGATTTAGTGGTACCGAGTGTTTCCAACGGACTTTGGTTGGTCGACGTGAAACTGAGAAAGAGGTCGTTTATCGACCAGACAACGCCTTGGTCTAACCCGTTACTACAATAACGGTCTAACGCGTTACTACAATACAAACACGTGTGCATGTTCATACCGCTTTACATAAGAGCAATTAGCGTCGAAAAGTTGGAAGCAGGGTAGCACCAGAAACGCTCCGTCCATTTTGACTGCACCCCGTGGAGTCAAGGTAAAGTACACTCACGGGCCTCGTCAGTGTATATATAGGACAGTGAGTTGTATATAGGCAGGGTAGCACCAGAAACGCTCCGTCCATTTTGACTGCACCCCGTGGAGTCAAGGTAAAGTACACTCACGGGCCTCGTCAGTGTATATATAGGACAGTGAGTTGTATATAGGCAGGGTAGCACCAGAAACGCTCCGTCCATTTTGACTGCACCCCGTGGAGTCAAGGTAAAGTACACTCACGGGCCTCGTCAGTGTATATATAGGACAGTGAGTTGTATATAGGCAGGGTAGCACCAGAAACGCTCCGTCCATTTTGACTGCACCCCGTGGAGTCAAGGTAAAGTACACTCACGGGCCTCGTCAGTGTATATATAGGACAGTGAGTTGTATATAGGCAGGGTAGCACCAGAAACGCTCCGTCCATTTTGACTACACCCCGTGCAGTCAAGGTTAAGTACATGCTGGGTCTTGTCAGTGTATATGGGACAGTGAGATGTATATAGGACAGTGAGATGTATATAGGCCGTGCACAAGACACAAATAGCTCATCTCACTTCCTGCACTCGTTTCGCTATTGACGTAACATACATCGCTGTAAACCTTGACTTTCTCCTGCAGTTTTAGGTGTCTGATAAAAATAAAAATAAAAACTCATCGCCAGTCGGCTGTATGGCTGTTTAGACACATCATTCACCTGCACTCTCAACCAGTCTGTCAGTTATAGCATGCACGTGTTGCCATACATTCGGGGAAACCGCGCGAGTTCAGAGTGAAAGCTTGTCAAATAGACCAGTAAAACAGAAGCCGGCACTGAAAGGGGTGGAAAAAGAAGCAACGTTTTCCCTGCCAAGTTGACTCTTGGTAAACAAACTCTCACAGATATTCCAGACCAAAGATCCAGACCTTCATCAACGGATGTCCCCGGCAGATCCTCCACCTGAGATGGTTCGACAGAGTGCCAAACACCGACCTGTGGACAAGGGCGAATCAACAGCCAATGGACGTCCAGGTCAGGCGGCGAAAGTGGCGATGGGTCGGCCACACCCTGCGGAAGGAACCCTGCAACATCACCAGGCAGGCGCTCGAGTTGAACCCGCAGGGGAAGAGGAAGAGCGGGCGCCCCAAGCAGACCTGGAGGAGGAGCTTGCACTGCGAGCTGCGAGACTCCGGCCTGACATGGGAGGAGGCCAAGGCCTGCGCCAGGGACAGAGTGAGATGGAGGAGAGCTGTTGAGGCCCTATGCTTCTCTAGGAGCCAAACGGACTAAACTAACTAAACTATACTCCAGACACAGGATGTTCTATCGCTGAAGCTACCTCCAGGCATTACAGCCATGCCCTGATACAAACAAACATGGCTGAACTAAAGCTAATCACAATGACATAATCATCATAATAATGACGGAAATTTGAAAAAGTGAAAATGGTCTTTACACGGTGCCTTGACTCAAAGTGTCGTGAGTTGCACTCAGTCAAGACACAAGCTCGCGTGAACCACGTGCATTCACTGTGGCACATTGTACAACACCAGGCGACACGTTACGGCCATGGGAAGTGAAGGGTCAGCTGAGGTACTGAAACTTCGGAATTTGCAGCCCCGTTTCTGTGAAGTTTTGTTTGAGTTCAGTCAATTGAGAGGAAGGTGGGGGGAGGGGGGGGGATGGGGGCCGATGTACACGGGGGGGGCACCCTCATCCCGGGGGGAGCGTGTCATTGTTCCCCGGGTCTATTTTCCCCAAAGTCTATGTTCCCATGGGTCACATCTAGGTTCCTGCAGCACTGCTGGCCCTGACCTTGACCCTGACCCTGACCTAACCCTAAGCATTGTTACATGTTATGATACACAGAAGGAACATTGAGGCAGGAACACAGACCTGTGGAACAGAGACCTGGTGGAACACAGATCTGGTGGAACACAGACCCGGTCAAACACAGGCCTGGTGGAACACAGACCGGGTGGAACAAAGACCTGGTGGAAAACAGACCTGGTTTCACAAAGACCGGGTGGAACATGGACCTGGTGGGAACATAGACCTGGGGGGAACACAGACCGGGTGGAACAAAGACCTGGTGCAGTAGCTGGTGAAGACGCGTGAACAGCCTCGGGGGTTGAGGTTGTGTCGGTCTTCACTCTTATCACGCGCTCTGCACTATCACCAGTATCAGGCTAACGGTGCACACTTGCACACCAGCACCTGACAGGTAGAAAAAAATACTGCTATCACTCATACACCGGTAAACAGTCTGTCCACCACAACGCCACTCTACCTTCCACTCGTGCTGATAGTTGATGATCGGGAGGGGAGAGGTGGGGGGGGGGGGGTGTCGGACGGGGGGTATAATTATGGTTTGGGGAGGGGGGGTGGTGTAGAGTTGATGCCTATGCACACTCTGCAAGGGTACACACAACGTGCAACGCAAAATAGTTATCGTTTATACCCTGAAAATATGAAATACGGGTGTGTGTGTGTGTGTGTGTGTGTGTGTGTGTGTGTGTGTGTGTGTGTGTGAGAGAGAGAGAGAGAGAGAGAGAGAGAGAGAGGCATACAGACAGTCAGACAGAGACAGAGAAACAGACAGAGGGAGACAGGGAGAGAGATTTCCTCACCAGTTCCAGCCCGTCATGACAATAGAAGCCAGCCATCCAATCGGCCCAAACTTACTTAACGGTCTGGCCCAATCCCCTGTGGTGCTCTAGCCTTTTCCAAACAGCGCCGTGATTGGCCAGTGATTACCGGAGCCACATAAAAGGCGACACGTCAGTGGCTGATCAATGGCCAAAGTTCCGGCAATAACGACCACAAAGACTCCAAGTTTCTTTACAAGCTTGAGCGTGGGGTCCAGAAACCAGCGTCTACAGTGTTTGCCAACATTTGTTTCAAAGCGAAACGGAAACTTTCCCCCATTAGGAGAGCGGGCGAGGCAAAGAGGCAACCGTGTGGACGTGTGGAAATCGATGGGTCTGTTTCAATCTAAGCTCAATTCTTCTTTAACTGTGCTTACCGCCTTTATTGAATTGCACCTCGATTGTCACACAGAAGGCGCCGGTTAAGCCGGCCGTTTGACTGGGTTTTTTTTTTCAATCTAATACAGCACTGAGTCTTACACACCAGTGTGATGGCTCTGCCTGGGCCGCCAGTTCGCATATCAGCCAACACACAACGACGCACAAAGTTCTATTTGTTGTTTTCCCTCACATAACTGGAAGTCTTGCCGAGACAGACACGGAGCGTATACAAAGTCCAGAGAAAAGGATATCTCTGTCGTGTATCATATCGCAAGTGTCCTTCACATGTCGGTTTCTTTTAAAGGAATGTCTTCTGTTCAATGGGAAGAAAATATTCCAGTTGGACCACTTCCGGCCAACGTCAGATCCACTAGGTACTACTTCCGGCAAACGTCAGATCCTCTAGGCACTACTTCCGGCCAACGTCAGATCCACTAGGTACTACTTCCGGCCAGCGTCAGATCCTCTAGGCACTACTTCCGGCCTACGGCAGATCCATTAGGTACTACTTCCGGCCAGCGTCAGATCCACTAGGTACTACTTCCGGCCTACATCAGATCCACTAGGTACTACTTCTGGCCTACGGCAGATCCATTAGGTACTACTTCCGGCCAGCGTCGGATCCACTAGGTACTACTTCCGGCCTACGTCAGATCCACCAGGTACTACTTCCGGCCAACGTTAAATAGTTCAGTCCCGGTCAATGCTAGAGCCAAACAATGGTAATGGGACATGTTCACATCCTGAATTGGCCAAGAGGGACGGTGAAACAAAATGTACAACCAAGAGAGCTTCTAGTGACGCTGGCAGCACAAGGCTGTTGGGTACAAGTGAATGTTATGTAGCAGAGCTTGCCGCGTTAATCCCGAAACCACATCACCTCACTTTCTCCCTTCCCTTCGGAGGCGGGTTGACAAACGATTGTCCCAAAGCCTTTTCAGCAAACGCGTGTAATGGCGGAGTGTGATCGCCTAGTCTGGCTTTTCTGTCCATCAACAAAGACTCTAATGTCCCGCACGCTTCTATAGCTCGAGGCTAGCCTCCATTTCAAAAGCTCGTAAACGAGGCTGCGATTTCGACGCCAGCTTCAAACCGCCCGCCATAGTTTCGTATGCACGTACCTTGTCCCGCGTGTTTGAGTAAAGTGTTGAATGGTGATTGCGAAAGGCGGGATTGCTGAAAGCACCCCCTAGTGGAGGAATTCTCTGCGGGGCGCACAACCCAAATTGTTATCCGATGTGCAATTAATATCGGCGTGTGGACAACAGACCCTTGCATTTTGCTGCGCGATTCTGGTCTGTTGCCCTACTGTTGTTGGTGTTCTTTGATGCGCTATTAATTTCCCAGCACAGACAAAAAGACTTCTCTTAATGTGCTGGGTGATTACGCGCGGAATATTGCATGAAATTGGACCTCCCGGGTGTGGTGTGGTGTGTTCCACAACACGGTGACAGAAACAAAGAGATGCATCGCGATGATGCCACAGTGATACCTGGAGCCTTTGTCTGTACACCTTCCGTCCTGATTGCCTTTGTCCGTGTCTGTGTGATTCTCGGCGTCTGTGTGTGTGTGTGTGTGTGTGTGTGCGTGTGTGTGTTTGTGTGTGTGTGTGTGTGTGTGTGTGTGATTCATCTTGTACGTGTCTGTGTGTCCGTGTCTTTGTCTCGTGTCTCTGTCCGTGTGTGTGTGTGTGGTTTCATCTTGTTCGTGTCTGTCTGTCCGTGTGTATGTCTCGTGTCTGTGTCCGTGTCTGTCTGTCCGTGTCTATGTCTCGTGTTTGTGTCCGTGTTTGTGTGTCCACGTCTACGAATTCATGTCTCAGTTTGTCCGTGCCTGTGTGTGTCCATGGCCTTTGTAAATGTGGTCTGTTTCTGCTTGTCTGTCTCTCCGTCATATATCCCTGGTTGGTATGTATGTGTGACAACCCCGGCATCGCTCTCCCTCTCTGTGTCTTGTATTCATGTGTCTCATTCTCTGTGAGTCTGTGATATATAATATTATGTCCGGATCTATGTGTATCTAATTCTCTTTGTGTCCGTGGATCCTGTGTCCACGTCTCTCCGGCCATGGTTTTCCACGGTTCTGCGTGTCCGAGTCCGTGTGGCGGTGGTTTGTCTATCCGGTCCTGTCCCAACAAAACAGCTCGATTCCCCCGCGCCATTCAAAAGTCGCCGAGCAAGGTGCCCAGCCGACAAAGTCGAATCGTTCTGCACTTGATCGCACGTGCGATTGGCGGAACTAAGTAATGGGACTGTACCCCACAACCTCATCACCACCTGAACTATCGCGGTTCCTGACTGCATACTCATTGATTCCATCTCAAGTCGCGTCAGCTTAACGGTGCACATCAACTGCGCTGAAAGTCACTGTTATCGGGTCACAGAATGAAACGTAAGACAAGAACACGATAGCACGTGCAAGATGGAGAGTTGTGATAGGACGGAGACACGGTGACGGGGAACCAGAGTGTACAAAATGTAGCCCTTGTGAATGGAGAGTTGTGATAGGACGGAGACACGGTGACGGGGAACCAGAGTGTACAAAATGTAGCCCTTGTGAATGGAGAGTTGTGATAGGACGGAGACAGGGTGACGGGGAACCAGAGTGTACAACATGTAGCCCTTGTGAATGGAGAGTTGTGATAGGACGGAGACAGGGTGACGGGGAACCAGAGTGTACAACATGTAGCCCTTGTGAATGGAGAGTTGTGATAGGACGGAGACACGGTGACGGGGAACTAGAGTGTACAAAATGTAGCCCTTGTGAATGGAGAGTTGTGATAGGACGGAGACAGGGTGACGGGGAACCAGAGTGTACAACATGTAGCCCTTGTGAATGGAGACGAATCTGTGGCCGTTTTCCGTGTTGATGAATTCAGCTCACTACTGCTCGCAGGAGTGCAATCAAGCTGAAGTCAGCCTCGACTGCAGCCACCTCTCAAATGTCCCAGGAGTTTGTTTGTTTTGTGGTTGTTGTTCTTGTTGTTTGGGTTTTTTGTTTGTTTTTGGTTTGTTTTGTTTTGTTTCTCTTTAGCTGGTATGTTTGTTTGGGTTTTGTTTGTTTGTTTGTTTGTTTAGGGTTTTTTGTTTTGTTTTGTTTTGTTTTTTGGGTTGTTGTTTTTTTTTTGCTTTTGTTTTTTTTTTTAAAGTTTTATTTATTTCGTTTATTATTTGGGTGTTTGTTTGTTTGTTTTTATTTGTTTGTTTGTTGGTTGGTTGGATGCTGTTGTTTGTTTGTTGTTGTTGGTGGTGGTGGTGGTTTTGGGGATTTTTTTTTTTTTGGGGGGGGGGGGGGTTGTTGTGGTTTTGTTGTTGTTTTGTTGTTGTTGGTTTTTTTTTGGGGGGGGGGGTGTTTTTTCTTGGAGGGGGGGGGGGGGGGGGGGGTCCGATATCCTGTTGATCAAGTAAGGCTTATATCAAAGACAGGACAAGGAAGGACAAAAAAACAACAACAGCTCAGCTGTCTGGCTCCCAAGCGGGAATTGAGTTACAGCCCAACGGCTTGGGCGTTCTGCCAGCTTGGTAATCCCGGCTCCGGACCTCTCCGGTAGCCCCTAGTTACAGTAGCTAGGGGTCACAATTGATGCCCCCCCCCCCCCACCACCACCCACCCTCACCACCCCGCCCTCACCCCCACCCCCTTGTTACCAGTCTGTCAGAAATGCATTGGAAACGGAAACATCACAATATTCCCAAAACGACATACACGTGAAGTCTGTGTGCGTGACATGTGAGTGACATGTGAGTGACACGTGAGTGACCACCTTCTTTCCTGCTGTGTGAAAGCTTGTGGGACTATAAACTGCAGTGACGTTTCACTATTTCCCTATTGGCTAAAATACTCCCCGTGGACAGGTCTATTGATACAAGACCTGCGAGATAAGTTACCCCGCTATCGACACTGCCAAGACTTGGCCAAGTTGCTGCAGGTCAAATATTCCAGACTCCCACCCCGGGATCAAGATGGACATGGCGCCAAACGCTGTGTACGGAAACATTCTAGCTAGCGCCAAGAAGTATGCGGCGGGCCAATGGATGGCTTATCTCCTCCAATAGACCACTGCCTCAGTCAGTTACCATTAGAAACACATTACTAGGGACTGACACCGAAGTCACATGATAAAGTAGTTTTCAAGACTTACCAATGATCTTCATCGACAATTTATCGTTCCTTTGGAACGAACAGTGCTTTCAGTTTCAGTAACCTACACGGACGATACAACGCATGCACACATGGTCAGAGTGATGTCATCCTTCACCGTTATGAAGAAGTTTGCTTGAAGACATAATGACATGCCTGGTATCACTGAAAGACTGCAGTCTAGCTGGTGACGACAATTGCAAAGCATGACGCATCACACAACTCTGACGTCACTCAACCGAAGGACGTAGTGTATGCGTCTCCGTGTAAGTCAGTGCCCACACAATAAAGAACCTGCTAGGACTACCATAATACTAGGACTACCATAATACTAGGACTACCATAATACTAGGACTACCACAATACTAGGACTACTATAATACTAGGACTATCATAATACAATTAAACAAACCAAAGACTGCTTTTTCTGACCAAAAATATACTCCGACCTCCAACCTCGAAATAAACGTTCGAGGATTTTTTTCCCCCGAGCACCACAAAGAGGTCTGACTATCCAAAACGGCACGTTTAAGACAGACGGGCAGAATTTATCAAACGACAAACGGGGAAATATAAGCCAAGTCCCATGTTGCGCTGTCTCTGTTCCAGGGAGTGGATTAATGGTGTAGTGTTCACCTGAAATCTTAAAGGCACAACGTGAAGGGAGTATACACGTTTACTTTCGCCCGTTTCCCGTTCGGTTTTTCAAAATGAAGACTGGGTGATATTACGTCCTACGGCATTTTCAACTGTCAAATTCCTAGTTTAAAAATGCTTCCAGTGTGCTGATTGGTTGTTTTAATATTCTGTACAGACGGTCAAAAGATCAGAAAGTTTCCTCACTTACCCAAACGTCTACCTTCGGAAACTCTCCCTTTAAACGACTCGGTAAAGCAGCATTCTGCATACCTGCCTCAGGTCGGTTTTTGCCAGGTAAATGCACTTCTCGTGTTCAAGGAAAGGCGCTCCGTGGTGTAAAAATGCGAGATTAATACGATTCTATTCCACCAGCTGAAAAGAAACTCTTTCTTCACGTCGGCAGCTACATGAAGGAAACTTGCCTTGTCTCTAATCTGCCCGCCAAAAAAACCACGAGCAGAAATGCTAGGCGCTATTTACTCGTTAATAGGTACTCTTTCTTCCAAGACACACAACTCTAAACACACGTCGGGTTATCGGCCCTAATTTATCGGGCATGGATTGCCCAAAATATCCCATGCTCCGTGAGGCAGGCGGCAAGATGATATTCCCGGTGGGTGTATAACTTAATAGTTAACCGACGCGTCGTTCACGGGGCAATGATGACCACCTGTGTTCGCAAAACAGCTGCGGCGCCGTGCCACGTGTCAGGTGAGAAACTTTTACCGTTGCAAGTCAAGTCTTCCGTTCTGGTGTCCTCTCCACCCAGCAGCGGGAAGGTCGTTCACGGTTGTTGACATACAAGACGGAAAACCATGGTGAGTTTCAGTTCTCGTCAGTGTTCTGCTGGACTCTGAGCCGACAGCATCACTGTTTGAAGTCTTGTGCAGAACAGGACAACCCGCCGATCGACTGAAGTCTCGTACCGCTGTGTCTCCTTCGTCGTTCGACATCACACTTATTATGATGGGATCACAACGGTTTACTTCCACTTTCACTCACGTCTCGACATTAGTGAAACTGTGACAGAGCTGACTGTGTACTTTGCACAGATACCCTTTTTGTGAGGCGGGTGTGTGTGTGTGTGTGTGTGTGTGTGTGTGTGGCGGGGGGAGGGGGGCTGTTTGTTTGTTCTGGACTGACGCGCTGTGTTTGCGGAATTTCGTCAATGCAACGCCAAAATTGAGAATGATTGACAACATCGGTGAACAAATCGCCTTTCTGATACATGTGCCCACCACAAAACCCTATTTCTAGCTCTGTGGTACCCAAATTGAGGCTTCACGCGTGACCTTGTCCCTCCCTCTTAGCACCACTTGGTTCCTGCAATAGTGACCTTGACCTTACTAATAACACCAGTTTAGGCTGAAGAAATTAACTGGCTTTTAACTTGAAAAGCGATGGTGAGGATGCCGGGCCACCATTTTACGCGCAGAAATACTGTACCGCTTGACTCTATTACGCATTCGCACTTTATTGACCGCGGCTTTGGTATTTACACAAGAAATGTACGTTACGCCCTTGATAGTTCACGAGAAATGTTACGCTCCTGTCAAGTCTTCCCTTGCTAGGTGCATCAACATTCACATCCAACTAAAGGAGTCTTGAGGAACAGCGGAGGAGTAGCGGCAGCCATATTGTCCACATATGCAGACAATACCTCGTCTACTCCATTAGCGGGCGGTGCACGTGCCCGGCCGACACGGAGCAAAGCATCACGGGAAATGTTAAAAGAGAAAGCGGTGTGCATTAGAATGTCGCTGGGGACAGGACAAGCTAGTCAAGATGGGTTGTGGTATATCCGTGTATCAGTGCCCGTCAACTCAGTGAAGTTCCTCCTGGCAAAACGTGCATCAGACGAACGGACGAGCAAGAGAGACGACTGTTAGAAGAAACTGATCGCATTAGCTCGACGTCTCTACCGACCCAATGTTAATGTTATAGGTTTCCTCAGCTGGCATGGACTATAAGCTGTACTGTCTATGGTTTCAGTGAACACACACCACGGCACCAATGTGATAACTGATCCAGAACGTGGCACACATTCTGATAATTATGGTTCAGTGATACATGAACCTATGTGGCTGACAAACGGCGCTTTTCCTTCACGCCGACAAATTGAAAATGGCGGCAAAATTCGGCCGGTGTTTCCAATTCACGATGTCGTTTGTCAACGTTGTTTTAGTTGTTTGTTGTTTTTCTGGCTTCCAGTTGAAACCGAACACCACGACCTGAGGACGATTGTCAGTGGCCCTTTCTACACACGCACACACACACACACACACACACACACACACACACATTGTAGCTCCGTTTACCTCCCATGGCATTTAGCCTAACGTAAAATCAATGGACAATACTCTTGGCTCGCGTCTCCGAGGATTTCCCTTGTCCTAAAACTGGGCGGAAATTTGTTTCCCTACAACTTGAAGCCTTGCAATACTGACAAAGGTCAGGACAGTTTCGCCCAAATGTGTACGAAACAGCTTCCAATGCAGTTAGTGTAAGAACGGGGTATGTTCAGATGCATGTAACACGATTTGTCATCTAGGCAGACCTGGGGGAAATGAACGCTGGTACCAGACTGCATGGGGAAGCGGACAAATCGTCTGCCCAAGTCCGTGCCAGAAAACGCCCTCCGCCGGTTACTCCCAGAGACAGTTCAGTCTTTCTATGTCTGCTGCACCCCAGCAAAAACGTAATGCACCACACAGGAATCCGATTACATCGGCCACAATAGCCGGCTCTTCCTGCACCCAATAAAAACACCTGTAACAGGCGTCGGTATTATATTGGCCAATGAGTGACGCCAGTTTTTATCTCTAATGGCCCTTGTAAGGGGAGACAAATCCGTGTAGAGTCCAGAGTGAGGTCCCTTATCCCACTGAACTTGAAGACACGTTGACGCCGGAGTGTGGCAGATCTCAGTCCCAGACAGTGTAGGGATTGTAGTGTGTATGTCAGTGTACAATAACAGTGTAGAGGCTGTGTGTAGATACGGCACTTGCCGGGCCTGCCAATCTGTCTGTGGCAAAACAAGTCAGAGAGCGAACTGTCGTGTAAGACATGACGTCATCAAGGGCATCAAGATCTTCACTCAGTGGCTGTCCAGCATCAGCACTGACGACTACTGCTTGAGTCGGCTCTGCCACGATGGCTCAAAGGAGCAGAGAGTAAAGTGAGGGGGTGTATGGAGGTTTAACGTCTTCTGACAACCGCCAGATGAATGGGAAGACGTCACTGTCTCTCTCCCGTGCAGCGTCATGTGGTGACGTCTTCATTTGTATTCGTGTATCTCCCCGAAGCTGGCGGACGGTCAAGCTACGTTTTTTGTACGGGATGGTGATCAGTCTGTCACGCAATTCACTCTCCGTTCCTGCATCGTCGCCACTCAGTCTCACTCCTGTCAGAGAGCATGACTGTATACTACACGCTAGCTCTTGTGGTCGGATTTTGGTCAGCTGCGTGGCCCGTTCCCTGCCGCTCCTAGCCTCTAGACTAATCGGCTACTCTCGAACCCATGGCCCCAGTCGACTGCCCAATGAAACTTCGTGTGATAAGCTCCTACAAAATACATTCTCTGACAATAATGATCATTCATTATTACGGCGGACTCGTTAATTTCAGCAGCGACAATCGAACCAGCACTGAGCTGACAACTTGAATCTGCGCTAACAGCATCCCATGATCATCCACGACTGACTGAAGACGTAGAGAAAGCCGGGTGTCACTGACGTGCAATAGTCGGCAATGTTTGGTGTGGGGCAGCCCGACCGCCGCTATATCAGGGTGGGGTCGTGTGTTTGGCGCGGGCAGGGAAAGAAATGAAAATATTGTGCTCTCTCACTACAGATCTGATAGATCGCCATAACGCTCGCCCGGGGACTTGAAGACCGGTTCCCCACCCACCGTGACCCAGCTCGCGGCACATCTCCACCAAGCCAGCACGTGCTTCGCGTTCAACGTAGCGAGCTATAAGATGATACAAGAGATGGAATCACTTTTCCCTTAGAGAAAATATCACCTGACATCGCCTGGCCCCGCATAACGAGGCATTTAGTGAGGAAGCGTTTGTTGCCGCCATCTTGGCTCACGTCTTCTGGTGACCTTGGCCTTGATCGGGAGTCGAGTGCACGACTGAGGAACCGAACTTACGTGCAAATCACGCAGGCACGAGGAAGGGTAATGCTAGGAGTTTCACCTCACACACATGCACTATTGTTTTTGTTTGTTCTTTTGTAACATATGCGATGTGCAGTTTGGACTGTTGTGATTTCTTCCGTCCTACTTGTGTTTTTGTCATTCTGTATGTATGAGAATCATGTATGATGCATTACTTGACATACCTCCATACCCCAAACTGGGAGATCGGAATAAAATCTTTGAATCTTTGAGTCTGTCGTGCAAACCCCTTTGGGGCTGGGAGTCGGATCTCGTCCAGTAAACCCAGGACCATGATCGGTACAGCCAGACAAGCGTGGGTCTCGTCCAGTAAACCCAGGACCATGATCGGTACAGCCAGACAAGCGTGGGTCTCGTCCAGTAAACCCAGGACCATGATCGGTACAGCCAGACAAGCGTGGGTCTCGTCCAGTAAACCCAGGACCATGATCGGTACAGCCAGACAAGCGTGGGCAGGTGAAACGAAGAACTAACACCATCTTCCACACACACACATGACGTCATCCAACACCCTCCCTTGTCGTAACCTTGGCCGGATCATGATGGCGTGGTTACGCCACGTAAACTCCTCATGCGGCGTGTTTTTGGGGTGTGCATGGGGAGTGTAATGGCTCACCGCTGTGAGCAGCTGTGCTCACCAGGTGTGCGGGAGATACGCTACTATCGGCCTAGTGTAGGGCTCGCGTGCGCCCTGATACACAAATGACGTAGTTATGGACGTAAATCACACCTGTGACGCAAGGCGGTCTAACACGTGACGGGATTCCTTTTCATTATTCATACGTTACAGTGGAGATACTCGATTGGTCCTTGGGGTGGCTGCCTGTGCGCCGGTTTAGAAAATTCTGCACAATTTCAGGCATTGCCACATTGACAAGTGACTTTCCTTTCATAATTTTATTGTATGAAAACACAGACAATCGTTTACCAAGTCGACGCATATATAACGGCGTACGCCAGGGAATCAATCGAGCTGGTTCGGCGTGTGGCGGGGGCGTAACTATCTAATCTTCTACCGGAACTGACGATCGCACAATAAGCATCACGTGACTGGCATTATCCAACCCCCTGCCGCGTTTTATGCCCGGTTACGCCACACACATCTGGCATCTCGTCCCTACTGTTATCTGGATCGTTTCCTTTTTCTGTGAATA
The DNA here is from genome assembly GCA_018292915.2 of Batillaria attramentaria. NCBI lineage: Eukaryota > Metazoa > Mollusca > Gastropoda > Batillariidae > Batillaria > Batillaria attramentaria. The sequence goes on along the minus strand of JACVVK020000302.1, from coordinate 326,753 downwards.
GCGGAGGTTGAGAGGATGTTTACGGAAGCGTTTTGCCAAACCCGTGTCTTAGTTATCATGATGGGAGCCAAACTTTCTCGCTCTCTGCTATCGTGGCTCATCATAAACTGAGACCATACACTTCTGTCTTTCAGGTTCTGCTCATTCTGCGCTATTTATGACAGGTGATGGTTTTCTCTTGTGTAGTAGTAGCAGCCAAAACTTGCCCCCGGCTCCCCCTTCTCCCCCCCCCCCCCCCCCCCCCCCCCCTTTGTCGGCCCTCGCCCTCGTCAGTCTCTACGGCCGGTTAAGTACAATTACAAGTTTGTTTGTTTGTTTGTTTGTTTGTTACAATACATGTCATAAATGTGTTAGTGAAACATGACTCAACAGGAAACGGTAATGACTGCGAAGTGGTTACAAGTTAAGCAACTAAAAGCGACATCAAAAGGGACAGAAACCACTTAACTTTCACAAAGGACGGCGCGCGTCGACCCGTACCGTCCTTTGTGAAAGTTAAGTGGTTTCTGTCCCTTTTATGTCGCTTTTATTTGTTTATTAATTTGCATGACTCAACAGTCGGCGTTGCGTGGAGTCAGTTTACCGAAAAGTCCTTCATCCAATCAGATTCGCTTTAATTAGGACAATATCTACATTGACCATTATCGATAACACTTCCACTAATACCGATACGTGTCCGATATGTGTTTGTGTCTCAGTTTTCGGAATCAGCTTCCGGCCATGAGCTTTTCAGTTTTTGCGTCTGTCTTCACGAAGCAAGTTTCCCATGGAAATTCTCGGCTCGAGTTGGTTCTCAACAAACAAGCAAGTACTGGCCGGACAAGCAAACACACTGAACGTTTTCACAGCCTCCCCCCACCCCACCCCACCACGCTGGCCAACCTAGGTTTTGGTTTCTACCCCACCCCCCACACTCCGTCCCCGTATCGTCTGGCCCAGCATGCATCCCGTGTAGAGAGGAGCGCGTGGTGGGATTCCTACAGCGTCGTGTAAAACAGATGGTCAAAACTTGTACAAGTTACTCCACACAACAGGCGACCTTCCATGACCCTTCACCTTTCACCCACATTCCGCACCCAGTCTCCTCCAGCAGAGGCTGTCTGAGGACACGTGACTGACTGCTGTGTGAAGAACCTGATGAAACTCACACTTTCTGTATAGACCACTGTACATCGGGGGGGGGGGGGGGTCTTCTACAGTTAAACGGGTTAATTCCATCTTTGTTAAAGCCAGCTTATGTTTTGGAACAGTTTCGCTCGAGAGTGTGCCGTGTACGCTGGAAGGTATCTATATTGATGATTAGTACAGCTCCTAATGCGATACAATGTTGTTAGTACAGTCTGCGCGAGCGTCCACACAGTCAAATTCTGCCACTGTTGTTACACTACTGGAGCGCTCTGTGAGGTCGCTGCCTCAGTCATCAAGTACGTCATCGGTTGGAGTCGTTACACATTTTTTTTTTATTATTTATTTATTTATTTATATATATTTTGTGTGTGTGTGGGGGGGGGGGGGGTAAATCATCAGAAAGCGTAGTCGAGCTGTCAATATTCTTACACCAGCCTGATTGACGTTTCACTGTGTTTAACTTCCAAGAGAGAGTCGGACAGAGAGAGAAAAGAAAAGACGCAGTGTCCAAAAAGTTCATATTGGTGCGAGCCCATACCCTCGTTCTAGAGTCAAAGAGGGTTGCCCAGACTAGGGTGAGCGGATGTGTTGTCAAAGGGTATGGGCTCACACCGATATTATACGCTCTCTGATGTGTAGCACCGTCTCCGGTGACTGACGTGGTATAGACGACGCAGCGTATCGCCATGACTTCACGACAGTCACCATTTGAACATTAGTTTCAGCTCAGGTTGGTGAACGCCGAGACTCTAATGCCCGGTTGAGCAGGAGCTTGAGAACAAAGGCGACAAGACACCGGGGGACCCTCCACAAAACACTCCACGCCCTGCACGCTCCGTCAACATTGGCGGCAAAAACAGAAAATGAAGAGGAAGAATTCTGCACATCCGGGACCTCTCGCCCTCATCAACGGTCTCAGGAGCACGTAGGAGCAAGTTACGCGCCAAATGGGGAGTTAATGCTGATTGGAGATCAAAGCTAACAAGTGGCGTCCCCTGTTAGAGAGGATTGTGGGAAGGAGACGTGCTGACAGCTTCCTTCTCACGCCTCGCCGCCCGCGCCAAACTCGCTACTTTTTTTTTTTTTTTTTTGTCTTTTCCCCCCTTGAACTAAGACAGAGGAATCACTCCCTCGTGTACAATACTAAACTGACAGGGTTGATGAGTAAAGGGAGAGGGGAAGGGTAGGGCAGGTTTCGGGCGGGGGGGGGGGGGGGGTCAGTAAAATATTCTCACACGTTATCAGTAAAGCTAACGATTGTGGGTTTGAGATTAAGAGACCACAAAACGCTAGGAAGTCACGTGAACATTTTACAGGCCGGTTTATCCAACAGAGACTATGTATACTAGTATTAGCGGACTATTAATTTCTCTCTGTAAGCCCGAGGCAGCACCAGGAGGAAAACTGTAGTTGTCGTGTTTCCCTGGCCGGGGTCGGAAACATTCTGGATGGGGGTGGGTATTTGGGTGTTTTAACGTCCTTTTCCACAACGTATGAGTGAAACGTTGGATAAGAGAACGAACAAAAGAAAAGAAATGGAACAAAGCATTATTTGATTTATACGTGTGTTACTTGAACCGATACCCGTTACCTTCCAGTGGCCATCATGCACGGGTTGTTGCCCCTGACACTCAAGCTGGTGCAGCGTGTTTAGTGCAGGGGCAGGTAAGAGACGGGCATGATTGTACATGTATTTCGCCAGTGTCAGTCTGAGCTACACGGAAACACTCTCAGGCGCTCCGCCAATACAAATTAATCGCTCGTGGTGTAATTAACCTCAAACTCTCCCATCCTCCCCCCCCCCCCCACCCCTCTCCCCTGTCTCCCTCCCCCATGATGCTTCTTGTACACAGACCTTCCCGCTGATCACCCTGGATTACGACAACCTGTAAAAACTTCATTACGACCAGCTGTCTAGTGCGTTGTTCCACAAGGTTAACGTTCTCTTCAGCTCCGGCCACACTTCAGCATGACATAAGACTTGACATCAGGTAACCGTAAAGAAAGCCAACACCAATCTTTCACAACAGCCCAGGGACTCGTCTGGTTGTCGAACTCAAAACCAAAGCACTGCCGACTGTACTGAGGCGATGTTTGTCTGGCAGTTCTGCTACCCGACGCCCCGTAATAATAATAATAATAATGCGGATTACCGTCTGCTTGGTTCATAGCGGCGCCTTGAACTGCGGAACCCGACAGACACGTTCATGTGAATCACGCGCATTCTCACACACAGGATATCCAAACAATCACGTGGTGCGAAGGATTAGGTCAGGTATTTAAGCTTTGAAATTTAGAATTGGTGTCACTTTTATTTCTCGTAGTCTGCCATTTTGTTTAAGGAGCAGAAACCGGAGTACCTGGACAGAACCCCCGACGAGAGGCCCGAATGAACGGTGCGATGTTGTGCGACGTTGTTCTATGTTGTTCTACGTTGTACAGGTGGAAAGGCAGTGACCGCAAGCGGGACTTGAACCCCGACCTCTCGCACTAGTAGCAGGCATCGTCACCACTACCCACCGACGGTAGAGAAAGACGACAAGACACTGAAATAGCTGCAAGCGAACACTGACACAGGACTGGCGCCGTCAGTTCAGCCTCACCTTGGATCGTGTTGGTGCCAGGGTAAACAGGGAACCGTCCAAAACGAACCTGAAGTTAAGTAAAACACTGGCCAGTCTGTCAGTGTCCGGACCAGGGATGGGGAAGCAGATAAACCACGTGTAGTTTATTATATATCTACCTCACTGAGTCAGTCGTGACCCAAACACTCTTGCAATGGTTTGCTGTGTCGTGTACTGATCAAAAGCTGATTCCTTGAGTTTTGGTTTATTTTTTTAAATTAACAAATGGATTGTTTATGGAACACCAGAATATATCCCCAGTTAAACAGCTGAATGGAACGACTGTTACAGTTGCCACGAAGCTACCCAGCAACAAACAATAAAACTTGGTAAAACCAGAGGTTCAGTTTCCCGGCGCCGAGACCGTACAGGCCGTGTGACTAGATCTCAGTGCACGGTCAGTGTTGGCGGGCTCACGCACTTCACACAACTCGATGAAGTTTGACACTTGTGAAAAAACAACAACAGCACAACATCAACACCAACACCAATACACGGGAACTTGAAATCAGGCGGCAAGTGGCAGACACCACCAGGAGGACAACCACCAGCGTTGCCCACTCTCAGGGGAGAGAACCTATCATCTTCATTGGTTGCTCGAGCATAGTTCCCCTTTTCCGCCTAACTACCTGCATCATAAGGTGCATTGCCTCCCTTCTTCCCGCATTAATCCCCTTTTACCGCCACTTTACGGCAATAGATTACGTTACTCTCGGCATCACCTCTTAGCCAAACGCGTTCAGCCAGCAAGTCTCTCTCAGGCAGCGTTGATCGGCAATTTCTTTCTGTCTGCAAGTACTGAAGCGCTCCAAAAGATGCAACAGGTTTTCAGTATTTCTGTGTCGGGGTCCATTCTGGGATGTTATTTTTATGCGGAAGTAATGCAGATATACAACTTGACATGTCAGGATAACAAACGACTGTCCACTTTCACCGAGGTCAGGGTTGAGACGCTTTCACAATATGTGATGTCTGTAATCAACCTAACAAAAGATGACGCAGCTTACTAGCATGACAAACAAAATGGCGACACTTGCCGGAAATGTTGAAAAACATTATGATGTTTATTTGGTTCAACAAGAGAACACTATGATGTTTATATGGTTCAACGAGAGAACATTATGATGTTTATATGGTTCAACGAGAGAACTTTATGATGTTTGTATGGTTCGACAAGAGAACTTTATGATGCTTATATGGTTTAATGAGAGAACATTATGACGTTTATATGGTTCAACAAGAGAATATTATGATGTTCTCTGGTTCAGCTGGCGGAATTTTCCTAACTTCGTAACTGTGCCTGTTGGTTTTTGTTGTTTTTGTTGTTGTTGTTGATGTTTGTTTGTTTGTTTGTTGTTGTTTTTGGTCAAAAGAGGTGCCCGTCTGAGACTGTGGGAAGCGTAAATGTTAAGGGCCGGTGGGTTAACGTAAACAAGAGATAGACAGACATTAATTTTGTTGCTCCAGTTAACGCCGCGCAAGGGTTAGCGTAAACAAATGTTCTTTTCCTCATCATCAGTGATGGCCGTTGGACACTTTCATTCGCCATGACTGATGTTTCAGGTCCTAACAGGTTCTGCAAAGTGTTGAAGCACAGACCAGAGCTGCATCGTCGGCTGGTTTACGAATCAGAAACCCCAACAATCCTCTCAATATGGCCGACGGGCCCAAACCGGCCCCAGTCTGAATACCTCTTGATCAGTTGTATTTTAACTGGCAGCTACGGACTCGCAGATTTTATCAGCGTCATCAGATGAATTTCCGGTTTTGTTTCCTCATGTTCCGGCAAAGCCACGTCCAGGGCACCAGCCAAAACTCAGGCACAATACATCTTCTATGAGACACCCCCGCCCCCAACAGCCCCCCCCCCCCAAGCTCCCCCAACAGCCCCACCCACCCCACCCCACCCCCACACACACAGACGCTTTTTTTTTCTTCCTTTTATAATTTGTTTCCTCGTCAGCCTTCTTATTTTCTGAATTTCTTCTGAATTCTCGAGGGGCGCCGGGATAGCCGAATGGTAAAGCGTTGGACTTTCTATGCTCGAGTCGTGAGTTCGAATCCCGTCTAGGGCCAAATATTTGTGTTGGCCTTTTTCTCGTTGTCCCGTCTTTCATCCGTCACCCATGCATGGTGGAAAAGGACGTTAATTGAACTCTCGAATACGCGTCATCCCTCTTTCTTTTCGGCTGACATCAGTTCTGATGTAACTCACCGATCAAAACTTGTAAAAGCCTCTTTCTGTGTCCCCTACTTCGAAATGACGTCCGAGAAGGATGGATTGAGAGTGTCAACAGTGACGTCACTTCCTCTTTATTTTTTTATTTATTTATTTTATTTTTATATATATATATATATTATATATATATATATATATATTTTATTTTTTTTTTTAGTCAATCGGCTTGAATATCTTTAGACTTCGGAGACCAAAACACACCGGGCTGATGAGTTAGAATGGGCCGCATGGAGAGACTGACGTAGAACAGACGCGGGCTCTCTCGCTCCTGTCAAATTACTCTACTACGCTTTTCCTCTCCCGTAACCAGGTGGCAACGTGTCTCTAGCCAATCAGCTAATAGCTAACAACTCCCGCCGCCTATCAGCCTAACAAGCCTTCTTAGAGCGAACACTTTTTTTTTTTTTTTTTTTTTGCATGATCTCTGTTTCTTTTGAAGTGGGAGTTGTGGGACTTTGGGATCTTCCTTCTACTTTTCCCCACGTATCTCCTTTGCCCCCTTTCAGTCACGGGTTTCATTTGCATTTCTTCTAATACTGAATCCCCGAATGGTGTGTGATACTCACGGTGCCGCGTCTTTCTGGAGCAGCGGACTGATACTGAGGTGGATTTACCAGCAGGGTTCGGGAGAGTCCGCGCTGACCGCTGGCGACGTATCACATTCAGTCGCCGTGTCAGTATAGAGGAAGCGGTGTGTGTGTGTGTGTGTGTGTGTGTGTGTGTGTGTGTGTGTGTGTGTGTGCCGTGTGTGTGATATCACAGTCAACTGACGTCTACACTGAGCCGGTCCTTGAAAGTCATCCCACCTACTCCCAAGAGGGAAAAGAGCCTTCGCTATGGTTGGGGGGGGGGGGGGGAGAAGAGTTTTCATTGATGACGAATCGAACGACTCTAGTACACCATGTTGGGAAAGAGAGACAGCTACCCTAAGAGCAGTCCAACGAAACGCTTTTCAATTCAGACAGATTGACAAGCTGGTGAGGTTTGATTATTTTCAATACTTGAGTGCTTCACTGTGACGGGCAAGTCAAAGTAACAAATTGCGCCGACTGATGTGTTATACAGATTTATATTCATTTTCAAAAATCGGTCTTGAGATATCTGTTTCCAGTCAACTGATCTGGTAATCGCTCCTACACTATCCCTAGTTGTCTGTTCAGTTCAGCGGTGTTGGCCAATATTTTTGTTTCCTCCCCTCTTGTGTAGTTCAGACTGATGCCAGCCTGTGTATCAGTATCGTCCTGTGTTAACTACAGGAACAATACGTCAATAGGGAATAATCATTGTCCTCTCTACGAGTGCATGAGTGCTATCGGAAGAGGACTCACACCAAAACAAAAAAAAAAAAAAACAAAAAAAAAACAGTAAAGCACTTTAACTGCGATAGAGAATCAGCCACACCTGTATGTTGGACTTTTACTGAGTTTGTGATGCATGTTTGTCTGTGTTTGGTTAGCAGGTTGGTGGGTTGGTATTATTGTTTGTTTGTTTGTTTGTTTGTTTGTTTGGCTCTTTTGTGGAGAATAGGCGTCTCATTGACTAGCTTCATTATTTTGATGATTTTCAATTTCTCTCTGTCAAAGAATGAGAGGTCGCACTGTTTGAAAGTTGTATGCAAAGTTGACTGAAAACAAACTGAAAAATTAGTTTTTAAAAATCAGTTACAGAAGCATGAAAAACACAGACAGTGAGGATTTTCCAAACACAAAGTGAGGAGTTTCCAAAGCGGACAAATAGTAAAAAAAAATAAAAAATCACAAATACATTGGAAGTAGATGATGAACAGGTGTGCCAGTTTGTCTTACCTGTGTCACGTTGCCGGGAAGAAGCAGGAAATACCAAGTAACCAATACACAGGCACACGCAGCGTGCACACGCCGAGAACTTGAGACGGTCACAGCCGTCACGTCACTCACGGTATACACAGACGACACAGTTTGTGTTTTCGTCGGTAGTGATCGACTCAGCTTGGGTGACGCCAGAGACAAGTAACACTATCTAACTTCCTGACTCAGTAAACCAAGCTTGTCTGTTTCAAGTTTCAAATAAAATCACTGAAGACAGTGCTGAAGAATCACAGAAACAGAAGTCACAGAATTTCACCAACACAGTGCAGTGAGTATATATATATAAACTTCAGTTGACTTGTAGAAGTCACACCGACGTGGTAAAACTGAATCCAGAATCCGTAATTTCGCACGTGCAGCAAACTTGAACCCACAGAGTACACCAAATCTGTGGAATAATGATTGAATGATTGAAGGAATTATCACATTTTTCGGCGTAATGCAATCCTCGGATATAATTTGTCAGATCTGACCATAGCCGAAGTAAGTGAAGGTAACTTTAATTCCTGTCACCTGTACGCTGTCCCCACCAGATCTCTGGCAGCGAGACATTTCGTAGTAGTTGATGACTGAGACAGACTGACGAACACGCAACGTCAAAGTCCCGGAGTTGGACTGAGGCGGCTCGCGTGGTCTACGTCGCTTTTACATATACTCTGTCTCTCTTTCACTCCCACCCTCTCTCTCTTTTCGCCCTTCCTTCTCTCCTACTCAAATGGCCGTTACAGGTATTTAGCCGCTGTTCCCTGCTAGTTCTGGTCGCCACACACACAGACACATTCACACGCACACACGCGCACAGCGCTCACACAGTCGCGCGTCCATCGACCATTTGGCGTGAAGCGAGCATGCACTGGCATTCGGAACGCATCGCTACGCCGTCAATCCACCTACCCGGCTTTCTCTCTCGCTAGACTCTCCCTCTTTCATTCTCTACCAGCGATTCGCAGAATCTCTCGAATACCCGGTTGGCGGGAACCCCTTTCACTCAGTGCCAGAGCAGTGTGAGCAACTCGCCAAGCAGACGCACGCATCAGTCATTACGAAGTGTATATTCCCATCACTAGTTGTGGTGGCGGCAAATCATACCTGAACTGACGCTGCAGCGAGCGATTGAGTTTGGCTGTGATGTCTGATTGATAGCTTGCTGCAGTAGTACATGTACAATGATGAATGTTGGCACTGACTGACGCTCTCAAAACAGGCAGTCACACTTCGTCAGTTGTGAAATGACAAAAGACAGTTGAATTTTTATTCGCCAAAACCGTTCCTTTTTTTTTTTTCAATGCCTCTTTTAACTTTACATTAACGTTGGCTAGTTCTAGTTGTCATCGGCATTCATATCTCGCCACAGTCACTCAGTCACAGTTAGTCAGGCGTCACTGATTACTCGGTCTGCAGGGTTGGGAATCGCTGCAGTCCTGCACGACCCGATAACTTGTTTCGCTCTAATTCCTGAACTGACATGCGGTTGGAAATCAGTGGCATTAGACTGAACCGACTGATGCAACTATCAGGGATATAGGCAGCAATACAATACAATACAATACAATACAATACAATACAATACAATACTGTGACAGTACTGTGACAATACTGTGATTATACAATACAATAGTGACAATACTGTGACAATAGGGTGTTCTGGGCCACCTCAGTGAATTTATTACACGCACACTTCTACGGTCAAACTTGTTTATGCGACCACCTGTATATGACAACACCCTTTCTAAAGAAGCCAACCAGTTTCGAGGCCAGTGGTTTTGTTATTGTGATAAGGCGGTCACCTGTAGCTGGCCACAATGTCCTCAGGACGCGGCGTCCGTGAAAGAAGTTACTTACTCGTCATTGTCTGATGAAATGTTACCAGGTAATGCCGAAACCGCAACGCCATTTATTGCAAACATGTGAACCGATTATCAGCAATTAATTCCGTTTAACCCGGCCAGTTGAGCCCGGCCATCCGATCCAACACCGAACTGTTTGCTTTCTTCATCTCGACAAGAGCTCCAGGAAGGAAATCCGATGCATCGTTGTGAGCCTGGTAACACGACAAACGTGATGGATGGAACTTTGCCTGATGGATGAAACTTACCCCAACCCCCTTCTGTTCGATTTCTACTCACCTCAGATTCGCTAACCTCGTCTGTAACGAGCAGTGTCTATACTGTACCCACCATCTCAACTGAGGCCGGCACAACAAGGTTTGAAGTTAGTTTGTCGCGGGGTCGCGCATGGCATTAAAACTGATGTTTTCAGTCGAGTGTACTTTTGGTACCTTGATTCGTGTTGTTACGTCAGTTGTATCATGTTGCTGCCGTCAGCCATGTTTGCCACTTGGATTTTAATGTCAGTTGTGCGTCACTATCAGACGTTGGATCAGTGTTATAGATAGTATTCCGTCTTAGCGGCAGCCGTGTCACAAGATTGTAGTTTCATACGACAAGAAAAAACAAACCCCGCAATCATTAAGATCGACAAACGCGAGACAACTATGACGGTACCGTAATGACAGCAAGATTACCTTTTTTAAAACTACTTCTTGTCCCTTTCGGGACATTCGGGCTTCTTCCTCCCGTGGGAAGCGTGTCGCCGCGGGTGCAGCGCCAGCCAACCCTACCCTCCTTTTTTTATAATTTTGCTGGAGAGGAAAGTCGGCCTAACTCGGAGAGAAACCCCCGATGAGCAGCCCAGTAGCCCGGAAAAAACCGGTATCACGTATCACAAGCTCGGCCTGGGCTCGAACCCACGCTTCATCGCCGTGACATTGGTGACGGCCGTTCAGTAGCGCAGCGGCTAAGTCCGACGCGCTACCTATTAGACAACCGCTCACCCATCAGATCATCAAGTGAAAGTCCGTGACGAAGAAATATGCGTCAGATGACGGTCGGAATATGCGTCAAGTGACGGTGAAGTTATGACAAGGGGTATCAGTGCGTCGCTTGAAAGTCTTATTAGCGGAATTATGCGTCAATTGAGATTCGTAACGATAGGAATGAGCGTCATGTGACATTTGTGTTGGTGTGAATATGCGTCAAGTGACGTTGACGTCATCACAAGGGGTATCAGTGTCAGTGTCGCTTGAAAGTCTTATTGGCGGAATTATAAGTCAATTGAGATTCGTAACAACAGCAATAACCGTCATGTGACAGTTGTGTTGGTGTGAATATTCGTCAAGTCACGATGACGTCATCAGTGACAAGGCGTATCAGTGTGTCGCTTCAAAGTCTTATTGGCGGAATTATGCGTCAGTTGAGATTAAGCAGTAGGAATAATCGTCACGTGGCAGTTGTATTGGTGGAAATATGCGTCAGCTGACGGCCGGACTGGGACTATGCATGGGAATATGCGTCGACTGGCATACTGGATGGTGACAATGTGCGACATACTGCTTCACGATGATGGGAACAGTTTGCCGACGACTCAGTGAGGCAAGTGGCAGTCGCTGTAACCGTGCTCGCCGACCGGATGAACTTAGAGGGGCGGAACTAGGGTGCTAGACCTTCAGTCTTTGGCTACGTAACACAGATGCAAATCTGGAGGAAAACGCTATATATTCCTCTTACACATAACGTTGCAGATGACACTCTAGAAATGCTTTAAACTTCACCAAAAAATTCACAAAAATCAGGCAGCCATAGACTCATGTGCATCAGTGTAGAGTAAATTTCAACAAATTCCAATATTCCGGTTTTTTGCAATATTGGCAGCGACCACATACCCCCTCATTCCACGGTCGTCTGCTGGCTCCTGTGCCAGCCGCGCATGAATACAAATAGTCCACAAGCCAGCCTCATTTTTCTCTTAATTTTACTATACTGGCGTGAAACTTGTGTTACAAGCCAACAAATGCACCAGATTGCCATTTTTTACTCTGCACACAAATTTTAAAAGGGGCAAAGATTTTCTACAATATTTAGCCGAGTTTGGTACTACATGACTCGCAAGCTAATACCGCTGTGTAACCAGGCTGTCTGTGTTGCGACAGTAGCCCAATAAAGTACAAACTGAACATGACGCGTTCAGACTGAAATGAGAGCAACACCTGCAAGCCGGCCGTCAGATCCCTGTGACAGAAATTCAATATGGCCCGCATCTGCAGAACAAACGTGTAAGAGAGAGGTTTCCCTAAAATAAATAACATTCCGATTTCCTGTTGCTTGTGAGAAAGAGAATCCCCTCTGACCGCGTCATGTTGTGTGTGTGTAGGTTGCACAATGCGGTGTTTATTGAAGTAGTGCAGGGGAACAGGTGTCAGTCATACATCAAGCTGCTCACTACCTCCCTTTTGTTGTTGGAGACCCCGCCTACTTTCAACAAAACGACCAGGCCATTCTCTTGCAGTTCCGGCATCTTTTAGTTGATTCTGTGGCTGCATTATCGAGGAGGCATTGCGTCGTGTGTGTGTGTGTGTGTGTGTGTGTGTGTGTGTGTGTGTGTGTGTGTGTGTGTGCGTCGTGTGTGTGTGTGTGTGTGTGTGTGTGTGTGTGTGTGTGTGTGTTTTAAAGATTTTGTTTCGTTGGGTTGTTGGTGTGTTTGTTTTCATCTTCGTATTGTTTTCATCTTGGTATTGTTAATTTTCCGTTCCAGGGACCCCTCCCGGATGAAATGGAATATTTAACATGCACACTTGATATTAATAATAATGGGTATTTTTCAGGGACGCCCTCCCTCCCGCAGGAGCTCAGGGCGCCTTACAGTCAACACGCACTCACTCACACAGAAACGGAAACACACGCAACATTCCTTCACACATACAGTTAACTACAAACACATAATGTGCAGCATCATACACGGTCTCCGCTGCCCCCGGCACACACACACACACACACACACACACACGACCAGCAAGATGATGATGTGGCGACAGCTATTGGTTAGCTATTCATGCATGAGTGTGAACACAAAGTCACCGTAAGCGAGTCTTGACCTTACATGGAAGGTAAAAAAACAACAACGACAAAACAAACAAACAAAAACTTCAGAGGAAGTGTGCTTTCCTGACTTTCCAAAGTGTCGGAATCTTAGTTTCAGTCTTTTGCTGCCTGTAGATCACTGATAATACTGCCTGTTCCTCTTCACCGCTTGCCCGCTGCATGCACCCCCACCCCCACCCCTCCTCACCACCCCGCCTCTCCCTCAGACACAACACTCCGGACACGTCCCGTCTGCTGGATCTAGTCGTCCACTCTCACACCTGAAGTGTCAGCCGGTCTTCGTCAATATCCAATCAGAGATCGATTCAGCTCAGTTCAGCTCAGAGTTTTCTGCAGGGAGACTGATACCGAGTGCAAGCGTCTGCACTGACAAGCGATGCCGCATTAGAGACCATACACCGCTGGACTTTACCGTCCCACCCGGAAACTGAGAACAACAGGTTGTAATCAGAGCAAGACAGAATGGCGTACTGGATGAGAGCCATGATACCGTCAAAACTTTATTGTGACAAAAGTCTGCCCGATGCCCCCAGAGACATGGCGTGTCCCAGCGTGTGCTGGTTATATGCCCTGCACGTCACTACTGTCTGTCGCCTGAAAGAGCGCGAGGACGGGACAGGTAAACTAAAGCTGGCACGTACACAGATATAAAGAGACATCATTGGTTTGGTTCATGAGGTAGTCCTGGAGTGGTCACGTGACTTGAATTACCCGATCACCGCCGTCGGACGTGGAGGAAATGTCTGTAAGCGGTAGAGGGAATCACACAAACACACTCAACCTTCACACACACACACACACACACACACACACACACCTCCTTCCTTCCTCCAAATGCCGGGTTAGCGTCTGCTGAAGTTGACATGTTGAGGTTTGTATGCGAGTGGAGTGAAACAATCCATTACTGTACTTCACAACAGTCTGTGGTCGCCATAACCACACAGCAACATGTTAAAAGGAAATTCCATACTGTCGGACAAGGGGATGTAATTACTGGGAAGAACCTCCGGACTAGGGGGCGCTGTGCATTAAGTGATGAAGGCCCTCGGGCATGCGCAGGACTGGTGAGTGGTGGCCATTGGGCAGTACATCACGCGGTGTAGAGGGCGCCACACAGAGACGGCGAGGTAACTAGTTAATTAATACACTCCACCTGGACCAGGGCACTTCTTGGGTTGGGTCGATACAAAGGGGGATGGGGGGACTCTCTCTCTCTTGTCTGTGTCCCCCCCCCCCCCTCTCTCTCTCTCTCTAGCCGCGAAACTGATAGTCTCTGTTGCTTGCGCGGCGTAAAGCCCTAAAAAAAAAAAAAACTAACTCTCTCTCTCTGTCTCTCTCTCTCTCTCTCTCTCTCTCACACACACACACACACACACACACACACACACAATTACCACCACCACCCCTACAAGCACCACCACCTAACCCAAAAATGAGGATAAAACGATGGCGAAGAAGATTGCATCTTGTTTGCTATCTCCTGTGCTTCAGTTTGCCATTCCTTGTCTCACGGATTTTGCTCTGGTCCCCTTCACCCTCCCCCCCTCCCCGCCCCTACTCCCTCTCTCCCATGTCAGTCATGTGATGTGTGTGTGTGTGTGTGTGTGTGTGTGTGACTGCTTGCCCCCCTTCTGTAGTTAGGATGGTCTCTCGATTGTAGTCATTAGCAACCAACACAAACACTCAGCTCTACCTGAGTTGTCTGCCCTTGGTGCCGGATGAGAGGTCTGTTTGAGTACCGATGCTCTCCCCTAACACTCATGCTCTCCCCCTGACACTCATTCTCTCCCCTAACACCCCATTACTCCGGGCTGTACTTCAAGCGTTTCTCAACTGGCGCGGAATCAGCAGAGAGAGATTTGTATCCTACATTACTGGTAAACCGCCCTCCTCTCCCGCACTGCTCGTTATATGGATCATGAGAGCACAGACGTGATGAGTACAGGCCCGCTTCGTTTAGTATTTAGTATCAAAGCGGCGGGGGGGGGGGGGGGGGGGGGGGTGGGGGTAACGAGCAAACTCACAAACAGTTAGTTAGTTATTTAGGGCTTTACGCCGCGCAAGCAACAAAGACTATTTCGTGGCTCTGCTAAGTCTTTCTCTGTCAGGTCAAGAAAAATAAAAGGTTCGCGATAAAACAGGATGTAAACATATATTAAAAATATGTGAAGCTTAAATGAGATTCCGTACAAGATTGAATTCTTTAGGACTGTAAACAATATCAGAGATTGTGTTATAAAGAAAGACTATATTTTATAAAAGAGGTTGGACTCTTTCAAGAAGCTGAAGATGCTGTCAGGGGGGACATCCCTGAACACCACCTTCAGTGAGTCCGCAGAATAGTGCTTGTCACGAATCTCACCGAGATCCGTGCATGACTCACAAACAGCGCCAACGAAGTCTTCGGAGAAGATGCAGTAGGCATACTCAGATGGTGTGTGTGTGTGTGTGTGTGTGTGTGTGTGTGTGTGTGTAATGGCAGATATCTCATAAACCAGCTCGCAAATGGCAGATACCTCAGAAACCAGCTCGTTTTTCTTGATCTTAGGGTGGGGTGGGTGTTCTGGAGTTTAAAATCCTTTTCCACAACACAAGGTTGGTGTCAAAGACGAGGCAACGAGAAAAAGACCAGTACGAATATCTGTCCGCAGCTGGGATGTGAACTCACGACCCGAGCATTGAAAGTCCAACGCTCTGCCATTCGGCTATCCCGGTGTCGTAGAATATTTCAGAACCAGGATAAATCGGAACCGGTTCCCAAAAATCCTAGGATATTTCGGAACCATTCCCATTTATCCCGCACCTGGCAGACAAAATTCATGTGCGCTAATGACCTTCTAGACGGTTCCGAAATATGCTGATGGTTTTCAAATATCCTGTCACTAGAGTCAGGATAAATCGGAATGGTTCTGAAAAATCCTGCCACCAGGGCCAGGATAAATCGCAATGGTTCCCATTCGTCCCGGTTCCGAAATATCCTGTGACACCGGCTCCCACTCTTGATATAAGATCTGCACTAAGTATGGTCACAAAGTGTAGGTCGATACCTCGATACGTTTATCTGGGGCTACAAACTGTTCTTTCTGATTACAGGTGGAGGTGAACCGTGACATGTGGAAAACCCCACCTACACGCGGGACACAGAACACAATCGTGTCTCAATCAGCTGACGCTTCATTCGCCGTTCTAAGAGGTGCACGTGACTGATATGTTATGCACTTGCCCTGTCACATGGTCCATTCAGAGGATTCATACCGCGTGTCACTGTCATGCAACTCAGCGTCAGTTTTCTACAATTGTCGTCTGCTGCTACACTTGCACGTGGCGTTTCTCAGTCAGTATCCCTTATCGACCGCGCCATAAAGACGCGTGCAGTCTGTGGAATTGTTAAGTATTTCCTGTCGCCATAACGTTTATTTGGTGACGTGAAATTCAACACAACTGTTCACTTGCTGATCAGGTGAAAGTAGGTCAGACCACTGACAGACAAGTATCAAGTATCACGCTTAGTAAAGCATGTATAACAATGCCTGCCCCACTCTAGCAAAACCTTTACCTCAAAACATTCTCTCTCATCAGGGGGAGCCGGGGTGGTCGAATTTTAGAGCGTTGGACTTCTAATGCTCGGGTCGAAAGTTCGTATCCCGGCTGGGGCCAAATATTTGTGCTGGCTTTTTCATCGTTGCCCCGTCTTTGATATCACCTGTATGTGGTGGAAAAGGACGTTAACCCCCCCCCCCTCCCAAACACCCACACCACCCACCCACTCTCTCATGAGTATCCTCAGGCTCCCGGCTCCAGCACATCTTTCACTCAGCAGAATGATGGTTGTTGTTGTTGTTTGTTTTGTTTTTTTGTTTTTTGTTGTTGTTGTTGTTGTTTTTTGGCTCTTTCAAACTTATTGCAAACCTTAGTTTGTAGTTTTAAATAGTATTCATAGTACTAGTATTCATCAGGTCAGTGACGGGAACTGACGCCAAACCCTTTGGTTTCGCAATGCTCAGAAAAATAGACAAGAATACAGACGTGTTAATCAGCACGAAATTAATACACTGACATTTTGCATACATGCAGAGGAAACAACAACAGGGTTAACTTTAGAATGAAACCGAGCTGAAGTCTGTACCGTACAAAACACAACCAGAACACAGACAGGACTTTGGAAGAAAAATTATGAACTTTTACCTTGGAACCTGGCATTAAATCTGGAGGGGGGAACCTTCATATTCCGCCTTCCCCCAGCTCCCAAATTTCAGTGTAATTTCTGGGCTGAAGTCAACGGTCCGCAGGATGTTACTGTCATTCTCGGAGAAAATGTGCAGTACGCAAGCGCTTCATGAGCTGGCTTACCGATGACGACACAGACACGTCATCAGCAAGCCTGCCGCGTATTACCGAGACTGGGTGTAGTTTGAGTGATTGTGCAACACTTCAAGGTTCTGCTCGCGCGGCGTGGCTGTGGCTGATTGAGTGCGGTTTATCAGCGGGTTCATTAGCTGGGCTGCATCTGATAAACAGTTGAATGTGTAGGTAACCATTACATGCAGCTGGGGTGCTGGTACCCTGACACGTTAAGCTGCAGTAAACGCACTGTTTACAGATCTATACAACAGAGCTTTAAATATATCTAATTCTGTAACTGATACACTGCCGAAAGCGCCCCCTTGCGGAGTCAGCCAGCAGGGCAGACAACTTTGAAACTGTGGATTGATTGGTTAGTCGGAGTTTTACAGTCAGAGGAGACGAGCAGCCTAAGGAATACGTACAACTGGATGGAACAGAATATTTGTTCTGATGACTCAAAGTTTACAACTAGACGGGTTGTCAGGAAAATGAGATACGGTTTCAGTACGTGACGTTTCTGGCGCGGACACAATATTAATTCAGATGCAAATACATTCCTTTCTTAATTCAGTCTTTTCATTACATCTGAAACGCGCTTTGCGTCGTGACAACGTCCCGGCTAATAAGCAGAATCAGAAGTGAAAGCCGTCCTTGCCTGGCGTCAGTTCTGACCACACAAATCCAGCGAATCATAACAACTGCATCCCAAATCAGCCAATCACCGACACAAAAGCCAAGGCGATCGTAGCGTCGATACATGATAATGAGTGAGAAATTCTGCCCAAACCATTTACACGCTAGTCAGTGTGCACCCGCTATCAACACGCTCTCCATTCTCCCACAGTCAACAAGCCCCTACCACTATCGGAAATCAACATCCGGGCGATTAGCAAGACAAAAAGTGTGAGCGGATAATTTTGCCGAACCGTCGGGTCCGCACCAAACGACAACAGTAGCCTGCTCGGTGGTCGGCATGCAGTCGTGGGTCGATCTCATTGGGAAAACCTTGAATTGCTGTTTCTTTTCTTTTTGTTTTCTCGCTCCTTTGTTAGGCGTTCCTGTATTGGGGAGCCGGAATAGACGACTCCACTCAGCAAACACCGAGTCCAAAGCCGCGCCCCTTCAGTTACTCTGCTGTACTGGAAAAACACGGTATGTCCATGACGTCGTTTTACAGAAAAAGGGGTGATTACAAGATGAAAGACACTGATGTAATGGTTTCTTTCCGTAAATGACGTCAATGGACTTACTGCTTTCTTTCCATGTTCCAGTCATATCAACCTACACGTGCTTCCCTCGTTGTAGTGTCTGGCAAGAAAGTTTGCCAGACCACGTCACGTGTTGTACTCATTATGGCTGAATTCTGGGGACTCAGGAACGGAAAGATGTTGGATTCAAGCAAAGCAAGCAACGAAGCTAAAAAAAATACTCAAGCGCCACCCCCCCCCCCCCCCCCCCCCCCCCCGCCCGTAACCCCCCCCCCCCTCCAACCACGGGCCCCCACGCCCTACCCTCTCCCTACCCTCCCAACTCTCTTAGTTCCTTTCCCGACAAGAGCGACTAAAGCAAGCTGAAAATGCACTATGTTTCTCCACACTTCAACACGAAACGAGCTTGTTATACCCAGTACTAGCCGTGGTTTCGATAACAACCAATCACAATGTCTGTACTTTCTTTGCCCGCACGAGGTGGGACGAGTACATGCGTTTGGTTGGCTGGTTCCTCCGTCCTAATTTTCGCATTCTCCCCCCGTTTGTCATTTCCTAATACTGTAAAACCGTGTGGGCAGAACTAGCGATCCGTGTCAAACATGTTTAACGCCCTGCCGGGACGCTTTCTGCGACAGATTTTTTTTTTTTTTTTTTTTGCAATGCGGTGTAATCGACTTATTAACGGACAGCGACATATTAGTCTGAACCTAAGCAGACTGTATTTGCTATTTGCTTGATCTCTTCTCACAGTCAGGAAGAAACGACAAATGAAACGACACTTTATTTTCTACAATTACAACGACCTGTCTTCAATCTTGTCTTCTGCACACACACACACACACACACACACACACACACACACACACACAAACCGAGAGCCAGAGAGACAGACAGACAGACAGATTAATTGTATATTGTTGCTTGAAAAGAATTACACAAAAGAAGCAATACCATAATCTGAGCGAAATCATTGTGGACAAGCGTATACATCTTAACAGTATAGAAACTAAACCGAAAAATCCACCCTCAGCCACGAGGTAGCCTGTGCACCAGTGTTGTTCACCAAAAAGAACGTGATTTTCGGTTTAGTCCCAAGACTGTTAACCAAAGACGCATTTAAAAAAAAAAGTTTAAACTTCGCTCTGAACTTGAAAACGTCCATTTTGTTAATTACTGAACTAGCACTCACGTTAAAGTCCCTTCTTCTATACACACAGGTAAAACATAAACACTCATGTATAGTAGGACTTTGTATAATGAGGACTTCGCTGTAACCCATTTACATGTAAATTAGGCTCACGCGGCAGAGGCCTGCGATTAGTTAATGGTATCCCTCACGTGCCTAATTTACATGTAAATAGGTCAGGCCGCTCAGCGAAGTCCTCCTTACAAAGTCCTTCTACATACGCCTATTGACTGTGATATGGTTTGTCATCCGGTGTTGATTCAAATCCATTATATATATAGTTGTCATATTGATAATTTCCTTCACAATGGAGTGATTCCCACGAACAAACACAGAACTCCATAATAATAATAATAATGAGTGTTGTATAGGCGCTTTATCCAATTTCATGAATCGGCTCAAAGCGCCGCGAACTGAACCCAACACGCACGCTCACGTGAATCACACGCATTCTCTCACACACTGGACATAAACACATTACAATCACGTGGTGCGCAGGGTCGTCTCAGCTATTTGAATTTCGGAATTTAGAATTGCATTTAGTTTTCAAATTTGGTGGGCTGAACATTTCCAAAGCAGGGGGTGGGGGGGGGGGAGGAAGCCGGAGTACCCGGAGAGAACCCCCGACGATCGGCCCGAATGAACGGTGCCACATAGGAGAAGGGAAAATTCTTTGCCCCGAGTGGGACTCGAACCCTAACCTCTCGCACTGGTGACAAGTCTTTTAACCACTAGACCACCGACCGCCCCGTACAAACTGTGACGCGCTGTTTAATGTCTAAACAGCTTACTCCACCACAAGGAAAAGAGAGAGAGAGAGAGAGAGAGAGAGAGAATTTTCCATATAATAACAACTTAACATGTCCTAAATCTAAATCTAGCCGTAATAGTCGCGTCAATAGAGCGCGTCGGCCACAGTCACGGCTGAGAGACCCCGTGAAAGAAAGCCCCGTATTAAGCAGTTACAACAAATGTCAATTCTGTCCGGCTTTGAAGTGGGAGCGGCACAAGAATAGACGGAATATGACGGAACGCCGTTAAAACTGGGCAACAGAGTCCTATTACAGCTGGTAATGCGTGACGTGCATGGGAGAACATCAGCTTCAATTTCCTCTCTCTTGTCGTCATGACGCAGTTAACTTCACCAGCGACAATCTCACCAGGGCCCAAGGTGTACAACGCCACATGGAATATAGCCAAATATTCATCGCTCTCACTGACAACGACTCTACAGCGGTTAGACAAGATGGCGGATGCTTTTGTGCCACTTCTTTCATTCAGAAGTTCCGACGATATTGCTGTCAGATAAAGACACGTGACTGAAACAGGAGCGTGCGCACACTGATGATCATTACATATTATAGTCACGTGTTTGTCAAAGTCGTTTCCCGGTTGATAAACGGACATTTTCTTTCACACTGACAATCCAAATCCATGCAGTATTTTCCAGTGCTGCACACATTTAAAAATCGCGGAAACACTCGGTGTTCGTGTTAACGTGAGTTTGGTTTGTCTTTGTGAAAGAAAAGAGCTGTGTATCAGCCAAACAGGGACTTGAAACGTGACTACACTGTAAAGAGGGGTAAATGCTTATACAGTCTTCACAAAAAGTTAAGGACCAGTCAACATAATGGGTGACAGTTTCAATAAATCAGAAAAAATAAACGAATAAGATTTTTTCCCGTAAAATTCGATAGCAAGGTTAAGGGGTAATTAGTGAACATGGCGACCACTGTGTGGATGGCACGTGCGCGTCACACAGCATGCTTGGCGCGTTTGAAAATCTGCAATTTCGGCAAAATTAGACCGAGTTTCAGCGTTACCTGGGGCTTTCTGCACGGCAAGAATGAGATGCAGGTCAAAGAATGCATCCCTGGTTATGCACTGTGCTCATTTGTTCAGCACTACATCAGCATGCCACCACGACAAAAGTTGAATGATATTTGCAAGTGGTCCTTAACTTTTTGTGAAGGCTGTATTTCAGTCAAGACATGGGGCTTTACTGAGCCACACAGCAATCCTCCTCAAATTGTATGAATCGTTTAACACTGGATGCGCACTCCGCCATTTTGATTAATCCCCTTGGTTAACGTACTTTAATTGGTGTAACGAGCTGTAGGATACTGAGATTGTCAGTTTGTGTAGCTCATCATATATAGGGCGAAGCAAATGTATGTGTAATATTTGTGTCCTGCATGCTCGTGACAGGTGGAAATGTTTTCATGTTGTGTACTAATGTAAGTCATTTTCTTTCTTTCACTTTGACGCCTGAGGATTGGAAATAACACTGGCATGACGTGACGTGACGTGACGTGACGTGACGTCAAGTGCCGCGATATTAGTGATTAGCACAGATAGCCCACAGTGTACGATGTGACAGGGAGTATAGTCTTGCTGTTTTCCGCATTATTAGACGCTGCACTCCCGCTCTGTGAAAAAAATAGTGAGCTGTAGTGGCGCAATAAATGCATCTACACGGAGAATGGTCATACCTTGCATACCTTTAAAAAAAAAAAAAGCGCTTTACCGATTCGCACTGTCTGTGTTCTGTATAGTCTGGTTACTCGTAGGAAATGCGCCTTCACGGAGAACTACAGTGCAGAAAAAGTACGTGTTCTTGGGCTACTCCCTGTACACTCTGTGCCCCCGTGAGTGTGAGACCGGCTCAGTCTCACAGCAGGACATGTTCTAGGGCTACTCCCTGTACACTCTGTCCCCCCGTGAGTGTGAGATCGGCTCCATCTCACAGCAGGACATTTACTAGGGCTACTGCCTGTACACACTGCCCCCCCCCCCCCCCCGCGAGTGTGAGATCGGCTCAGTCTCACAGCAGGACGTGTAGAGTAGGACGGCGTCAGTCCCAGCACAGCAACAACAACTTGCTGATAGCAAACAGCGCTAGCAGTCAGTTCGCCTGCCAGTCCCACCCGCACCAAATGTCAGCTAGCATCGCTTGAGAGCCGTGAAAACCATAACTGTTTGCATTACAAACTTCATCTTTTCCAGCCTCTAGCCTACAACAACTTCTCGCTGTCTGCTCGGTTCTTCCTGTTTAGTTCTGTCTCCGTGTCTTGCTCGCCGCGCGAGCTTCTTTACTTTTCCCTTTTGCCTTCACATTCAACCTGGAAACGTCTCTATCCGGAGTAAGTAACACCGGGAGAGTCTGACGCGTATTGGAGAGGCCTTTTTCGCTTAGATAGAACGTGACTCTCCAGAAGTGATCTGCTTTGCCGAGCGTGAACAGCCTGGGGACAGTCACAGACCCTCCAGTCACACGCGGCCATGGCATGGCTGTGGGACAAGCCGCCATGTTTGATTCTCGGGATTTCTCGAACTGCGATAACTGGAAACGGGACTCGGCGGCAAACAGAGGAAAACTTACCATGCGGGCAGACACTGGCCTATAGCAGCAGATTATGGCTAGTGCCTTTCCTCGGGTTCTTGTCATTATTAACATTATCAATGTTAAGAATTAATGTAGGTGCAGATACTAAATAGAACTCTTTCTCTGATTTCAAGTGTGTTATATTAGTCTGTGTGTTTTGTAGTTTATACTGCATGCATTGTCGGCTTGGTCGTTATAATTATGTCGACTACGGGAAGCCGGGATAGCCGAATGGTAGAACGTTGGACATTAAATGCTCGGGTCGTGAGTTTGAATCCCGGCTGGGGTCAATTATTTGTGCTGACCATTTTATCGTTGCCCCGTCTTTGATATCACCCATATGTGGTGGGCGGAAAAGGACGTTAAACCCACAAACACCCACCCACCCTTATGTCCACCACGCGGCATTTGAATTTGTATTTGAATTTGTCTGTGCTACATTTGGCAGTTTGCCGGCCGTCCCATGTCTTTCCCCACCACGCGAGGGTCACTTACTTACTTACTTACTTAGGCCCTTGGCTCCACGTGGAGCATAGGCCATCGACAACCCTTCGCCATCGCACTCTGTTCTGGGCTAGTCTTGCCACTCCAGTCCAGTTGGTCCCCTGCTTACATAGCTCTGCCTCAGTGTCCCGCCTCCAGCTGTTGCGAGGCCGGCCTCTCTTCCTTTTCCCCTGCGGGTTCCATGTCAGGGCTTGGCGTGTGGTGCTGGATGCTGGCTTCCTGAGGGTGTGTCCAATCCAGCCCCACTTCCTCCGCAGGATCTGCTTGGCCACTGGTTCCTGCCCCGCTCGCTCCCACAGCTCTTCATTCCGGATCTTCTCTGGCCATCGGATGTTGAAGATGCGCCTCAGACAGGTGTTGAGAAATGTCTGGATCTTCTGCTGCATCGTCTTCGTTGTCCTCCACGTTTCGCATCCGTAGAGCAGAACTGACTTCACGTTGGAGTTGAAGATGCGAAGTTTGGTTTTTATGCTGACAACTTTGGATGCCCAGACGTTCTTCAGCATGACCATTGCTGCCCTTGCCTTGCCGATTCTGGCTGTGACGTCTCGGTCTGTGCCTCCCTGTCCATCAACCACACTCCCCAGGTAGACAAAAGACTCCACCTCCCTGATGGGCACTCCACCGACTGTGACTGGTGTGTTGGCAGTGGTGTTGATCTTCATCAGCTCAGTTTTCTTCCTGTTGATCTTGAGCCCTGTTCCGGCTGATGTGGCTTCCAGGCACGTAGTCTTGTCCTGCATCTGGCTGTGGCTGTGAGACAGGAGCGCCAGGTCGTCCGCGAAGTCGAGGTCATCCAGCTGCGTCCAGAGTGTCCACTGTATCCCGTTTTTCCTGCCTGCTGTAGTGGTCTTCATGATCCAGTCGATGACCAGGAGGAAGAGAAACGGGGACAACAGGCATCCCTGGCGGACTCCGGTCTTCACCTCGAAGCTTTCTGACAACTGGCCGGCATGGGCAATCCTGCAGCTCATGTCTTGGTAGGTGCACTGGATCAGGGAGATGATCTTCCCGGGAACTCCATAGTGCCTTAGCAGCTTCCACAGCACCTCTCTGTCTACACTGTCGAAGGCCTTCTCATAGTCTATGAAGTTGATGTAGAGGGGGGAGTTCCACTCCAGTGACTGCTCCACAATGATGCGTAGGCTGGCAATCTGGTCAGCGCAGGACCTGTTCCTGCGAAAGCCTGCCTGCTGGTCTCGGAGCATGGGGTCGACTGCCTCTCTCATCCTCTCCAGTAGAATTCTGTTGAGAACCTTGCCTGGCACTGACAGGAGCATGATCCCTCGGTAGTTGCTGCAGTCCCTGAGGTCCCCTTTCTTTGGCAGCTTGATGACGATCCCTTCTTTCCACTGGGCTGGCACCTCTTCCTTCTCCCAGATCTTGCTGAACAGGCTGTGCAGCATGTTGACGGCTGTCTCTGTGTCTGCTTTAATGGCTTCTGCTGGTATCTCGTCCGGCCCTGCAGCTTTCCCATTTCTCAGTGTCATGATGGCTTTCCTGATCTCCGCCTTAGAGGGCTTGTCGCAGTTGATGGGTAGTTCTGTCTCAGCTGGTGGGATGTCTGGTGGTGTTTCAGGGATGGGGCGATTTAACAGCTCCCTGAAGTGTTCTGCCCATCGCTTCAGCTGTTCCTCAGTTGTTGTCAGTGGGTGCCCGTTCTTGTCCTTCACTGGTTTGTCTGTCTGCTGAAATTTGCCGGCGAGCTTCTTGGTCACCTGGTACAGGTCTTTTAGATTCCCTTGTCGGGCTGCTTCCTCTGCTTGACTGGCCAGGTTGTCAATGTAGTCCCTCTTGTCCTTCCTGGTGCTCCTCTTCACTTCTCTGTCAGCTGCTGTGTATTCCTCTTGTGCCTTTGCCTTAGCTCTTCTTGTTCGGCTCGTGTTCAGTGCAGTTTTCTTCTCTTTCCTAACTTCCAGTTTCTGGATGGTATCAGCAGAGATCCATTCCTTATGTTGGGTCTTTCTCTTGCCAAGGACCTCTTCGCATGTGTCGTGCCAGAGTTTCTTGCTGTGTTCCCACTGTGTCTCGATGTCCATTTCACTGTCTTCTATCAGGTCTTGCAGTGGCTGGAACCTGTTGGAAAGGCTGATCCGGAATGCTGCTTGTGTGTCTGTGTTCCTGAGAAGTCCAACGTTGTACCTGGTCCGTGTGCTGTTGGCGTTGGTGTGCCTCTTAAGCCGAAGTCTCAATGCTGTTGCAAGAAGGTGGTGGTCTGATGATACATCGGCACCCCTCATCACGCGCACATCCCGCCATGATCTCCTGAACTTCCGGCTGATGCAGATGTGATCAATCTGGTTCTCCGTGACATGGTCCCGGCGATCTCCATGTGGCCTTGTGGATGCGCTTGTGTGGGAAGATGCTGCCTCCTATCACTAGCTGGTTCAGGGCACAAAAGTCTGCAAAGCGCTCGCCATTTTCGTTCATCTGTCCCAGTCCATGTGTTCCCATGGTGTCCTCATAGCCTGTGTTGTCTGATCCAATCTTGGCGTTGAAGTCTCCCATCAGTATGGTCATGTCCTTGGCTCCTCCTCTATCTATCACTGTCTGCAGTTGTTGGTAGAAGTCATCTTTTTTCTCCTCTTCCGCATCATTGGTGGGAGCGTAGCACTGGATGATGTTCAGCTTGATGTCTTTTTTCTTGGTGATGAATTTGGCTGTGATGATGCGGGAGTTGACAGGTTCCCAGCCGATGAGTGCCCGCTGTGCCTCCGGTGCCAGCATCAGGGCCACGCCCTCAGTGTGGGGGGCTCCATCCTCTGTGTGTCCAGAGTACAGCAATTGCTCTCCCGATGAAAATCTCAGCTGTCCTGTCTGTAGCCACCTAGTACCTTGTCTCACTCAGTCCCAGTACTCCTATCTTGTAGTTCTTCATCTCTCTTGCTACTTGTATGGTCCTTCCTACTTCATACATTGTCCTGATGTTCCATGTGGCTACTCTCGTCGTTGTCCTGGGTGTTAGAAGGGGGGTCGGCCTTGCAGCTTCCTTTCGGCTTTCACTGCAATGCGTCATAGGTCTCCGGGATGGAGACCCTTCCTCGCCCAGGTGAATGTCTCGGTTTGTTGCTGTCGATGCTTCAGTAACTTAGTGTTTTTTACAGGTAGGGCTGTTAACCCTACGCAAAACCCGTTTAGCCTCTTGGAGAGGTGGTCCACATTCGTCTGACCTCTACCCTTCGACCTGTCCAGCTTGGGTGACCCTGCCAGGAGCATGTGCTCCTGCTGGCATAGTTCTCTGGGTCATTGAGGTACACAAGCCACTACCCCACGACAAGGGTTGGACCATGTAGGGACGCGAGGGTCACAGTGCTACCAAACACTGGACAACGCGGGGAAACAAAAAGTATGGCTGGACTTCCAGCCAAATTCAAACCCACCCGACTCAGGCATTGACGATCAAACGCTCTACTAGCTCCGGTAACCCGGCTTCCCAGTTTGGAGGAGGGGGGAGGAGGAGGGGGAGGGGTAGGGGGAACCCGGGATGGCCGAGCTGAAGTTACAGCGTTGTGGGTCGTCACTCGTCAATGGCTGAATGATGAGTTTAAATTCCGGACGGGAGCCAGACATGTGTCACGGCGTTCCGAGTTCAGTCCTTGTTACCCCGTCTTTGTTGTCGTAGTGACGTGCTGGAAAAGAGCGTTCAGCTCCGTACCAACCAACCAATCAACCAACCAACCAACCAACCAAACCGGCCAACCAGAAATCCAACCAACAAATGAAACTCAGGCCCCCGTAGTGTAGTGGTTAGCACTTCGGACTATGGACCGGGACACCCGGGTTTGAGTCCCAGCCGATGCAAGCAGGATTTTTCCAACCTAGGTCGGCTCCTACCGCTCTGGGCCCAATGGGGAAGCTGTTGCCACACAGCCGAGCTTCACTCACTTCACGGGAGCGACTTTGGGGGTGCTTCCCTTGGTATGACACGTATGATGTGGATGATTACACGGCCGGCACCGCAGATGCCGTAGTTCCCGGGCCTGGTTAATGCCGGGATATTTATGACAGGAAGCGTGGAATGCGGCCCTGTCCCGCAGCTCCAAACCACACGGGCCTCCATAGCATCATCTTACCATCATTCTCATCTCCATCATCATGCATAATAAAAATTGCCCCAGCTTCCGAGCCCTCCGTGGATTCCACCCTTTACCAGGGAGGAACACCACTGGAGCCGGCAAAGAGTTGTGGCAGCCAAAAAAAGAAAATTTAAAAAAAAACTCAGGTGAACTGAACACTATAGACTGTACATTTCTACAACACTAGGAGTTGTTTGGCCTCTGTAAAGAGTTTGACTGGCCTAGCTTCCCCGGGCACGCTACAGTTCCGGAGTTTCTCAGCTCGCAATAACAAAAACCCGGAGACAAGGGAGAGTATATCACTGTCAGACATCAACACCTTCTCTTCACCTACCACCTGCAGCTTGTTTTCCTTCTAAAAATAGCCCGCTCCACGGCATTAACCACCACCAGAGATGCCTGTCAATCAAAATAAACGTTGCCTGTGATAAAACACCTTACGACAACAATGACGCTAACACACGACTGATTCCGCCGCCAAAACCCGTGGCTGGTAGTATTAAAAAGGTGGAACGGTGGTATAGGGAGAACAAAATCTGGTCTACGCAAAACTGAAAACATGGGATATTTGTCGTTGTGTCAATAGCATGCACTTCTCAGTTTCTGTATTATACCGAGTAGGAGGGGTAAGCGGAAACGCTGCTATACCTTGGCTGAAACACGACTGAAGACAAACTAAGACTGATTCCATCAAAACACAAGTCAGTTAACTCTTTTCTGCCCAATGTCCCAGAAATGGGACGCTCTGTAACATCTGTGCACATTTGCATTTGAAACTACTCCTTTTGCTGGTTGGAGACTATCATGGTGTGGTTGTTTGTTCAGGAAGAGTAATGTATTTTATGGTTTCTCGTTTATTGAGCTTGGCAGAGCTGCATGCGTATGGACACAAATTGACCCCGGGGTTAAGTCTGGTGTTCTTCTTCTTCGATCACTCAGACAGGCACGCCAGTAGTCCTGATGAAGGTTGCAGTCAGTCGGAGACGCTCAGCTGAGCCGAAGATCTCCCGCAACGGTGTGTCTGTAGGCCAGGTTGTCGCTCTTTGGTTCTGGTACGCTGGACAGTTTTGCAGGAGGTGTTCAACTGTCATCCGTGGTGCGCCACAGGGGCATGCTGCAGTGTCACCAATGTTGAATTTGGTGAACATGTGGTGTTTGAGTCTGCAGTGGCCTGTCCTCAAACGCACGATGACCACTGGTCTTCCCGGGAAAGGTGGTAGTAGCCGTCGCAGTTGTTGTGGTCCGGGTGTTCTTGCCGCCATCTTCTCCTCTGGATCTCACTCACAATGATCTTGGCCTCTTCAAAATTGAGTTCCTGCTCCTCTTGTGGTAGCCTGCTCCCATCCTTCGCCAGCCTGTCAGCCTCCTCGTTGCCATGGACGTTGCAGTGTGAGGGTACCCTCTGGATGGTTGTGTGCTCTGTGGATTGCTGTAGTCTGGTTAGGGAAGCTGCGAGGGTGTTGAGGTCAGTTTGTATTTATTTCAAGGATTCTGTTTGGCGAGTCGGAGTGTGCTAGTTTGTACTGATTTTGTTGTCACAAAAAAGCGCGATTTTCGTGATTTTTGTATTTGTCAGTAGGGCAATGTGCATGCCAGGGGGATGCAGCAGGAGGCAAACTGCCAGTGAAGCTGGGACTTTCTGCGCAGATGGCAAGCAGAGGTGACGCGAGTGGATTTGAGTGGAGTGGCTTTACCCTGACACACGAAAACACACACCTTCTCGCACTGTACACGCTTTGGCTTTGGACCCGGCTAGCTGCGTCACTTCCTGCAAGCTGCGTCACTTCCTGCAAGCTCAGACCGACTGGAGGTAAAGTAAAGTTTTCCTCAGTACCCCGTGTAACCACACACTCAACAAAACCCGGCCTTGTATCAGCCAGCAACATCAAGTTCAAACATCTCCAACCTTTTCAACGCACACGCAAGTCAACATTCACTTTTTTTCCTGCACTCAAACACTAGCGCAGCTTGACTTTTTTCCCCAGTCCATCCATTCTCCACATCCTTTGATATCACTCTCCTCTAGAAACATGCTGACAACGACGCCCCTAGTTACTGCACAAAAAGTCCCCGAGCATACGTCGGCAGACAAAAAGCGCTACACGATTGTGTGGAGAAGACAAAGGAACAAATTTATCAGGTTTACATTTCGTGCGGACTACAATAGGAAGAGCAACCAGCAAATGTTACCTGATCGACAAGATGGTGTCGCCACGGCTGTAACAATGGCGTTCAGGTTGAATTGTGAGAACTAAGTGTTTTTCCTTCACATGCTGTCGGTTGGAAAAAGATCTGGAACAAGTACGTCCTCACTCAGAGGAGAGAGAGAGAGAGAGAGATGAAATAAAATGAAACTTTGAAACTTTATTTGTCAACGGTTAAACACATTGGTCTAGTAGTCCAGTTTTCATTCTTGCCGTTGCTAATGCTACACACAGACACACAGACAGACAACGTGGCACACACACACACACACACACACACACACACACACACACACACACACACTTTGTCTATCTGCGTACGGACGCCGCAGGCACGACACACAAAACATACATACGTATCAATGCAAACACATGAGAATAAAAAGGTACAGTACATAGATATCAATTATAAGGAGAAGACATAAGGATTAAAGGGCACAGTATGCAGGCAACATATACACGTTACAGTATACGGTTATCCACACACACACACACACACACACACACACACACACACACACTGTTCAGTTGCCAACACAAGTGGTCGGATGCATGAAAAGCCGACTGAGGAGTTCCGTTATTTACGAACGTGGCTGCGCCGGATTCCGCGCACATTAGTTGTTTGAAGAGGCTGCTCTTAAAGAGAGAGAGAGAGGGGGCGGAGGGGGGGGGGGCAGAGAGAGAGAGAGAGTTCTGTGGCAGTACACGAATGCAGCGACAATACCTGATACTGAATATATGCGCTTTTCTCAGCGCATTGTCATTTGTTGACCAAAACTTTAAAAACGTCAGCCAATTTCGTTTCGTTTCTTTTCTTCAAAGTTTTACAATCAGCAAATGGATGATTTCACCAGCTGCAAACGGATCTCCAATCATGGTGACATTTCAAGCAACAAAACTGACTAAAAACAAAACGAAAAGAAACTGAATGTGTCGGTCGGGTGTATGTTTATATGTTTACTTCCCATACATGAGGCCTTAGTGCTCTGACCATTACGAACGAGGCCCATAACCAGACGTATTGTGTATACACGGTTTATGATCCGACGTCAATGCCTCCATTGTGACGTACACGGCAGATAACCAGAATACTGTTGGTGTTTACACATGAAGATCTTCTGGACAACAACATCAGGGCGAATGACTGTCCCACAGGGGAAGATCCGATCAGAATCTACTGGAATCTTCCAGCACCAGACTTTGCCATTGGATCAGGTCTCTAGTGCCGTCAGAGTGGCCGTGCTGTATGTGCATCTGAATTTAGGGTCCCCGGGGCAAAGGGAGCTAATCAATGAGTGCCAGCGAAGCCTACTTTGTTTCGCGACCAGCCATACCTTAGCCAAGGGCGATAATCAAAGAGAAGTGGCCGAGCGCCGCCTGGTGGAGAGTGGAGAGTGACCGGCACGTGCTGCAGGCGGGTAGACAACGGGACTGATCCTACAGATACTGTATTGTGTGAAACACTGTCAGTTCACACGTCTCCTTATACAGATGTGGCGGGTCGGTCACGATAAAGTCGCACTGACTGACAGCAACAACAACCAAAATATGCTACTGTTGATAATCACAGGGTGGGTGGGTGGGTGTTTGGGGATTTAACGTCCTTTTCCACCACATAGGCTGATATCAAAGACGGGGCAACGATGAGGGTGGGTGGGTATTTGGGGGTTTAACGTTCTTTTCCACCACATAGGGTGATATCACAGACGGGGCAACGATGAAAAAGCCAGCACAAATATTTGGCCCCAGCCGGGATCGAACTCACGACCCGAGCATTAGAAGTCCAACGCTCTACCATTCGACCACCCCGGCTCCCCAGAGTTTCAACCTTTTTAACTGAGGTATCAGGAACTAAACACTTTTAATAGTTTCATTTTATGGATAGGAGGACTTTTCCAATCTCAAGTAAACGAACACGTGACTGACGATGAACGCATGCGCCGCGTATCTTGCGCAGGCGTACAGACGCCACACATGAAAAGAACAACTGATTTGCCCTCTGGACGCCTTGAGTACCCGTATCACAGTCGTCTTGTGTGCTGAATTAATGTGGTATTGTACCTTACCTCACGCACATCACGTTCAAGCGCAAATTTCAAAGATTTCCGGCGACGTTGACATCGCAAGCTGGCAAATACTCAATCCGTCCTAAGTCAAGTTAAGTCCGCTGTCTTGACCACATATACCACTGGGCAGGCGAAGCAGACAGTCCCAGACACGACTTCCGGTGTGGAACAAGGTGCGTGGCGCGTCACAAAGCCCTGGTCACGTTGGTCACTTCATGTCCAGGCTGCGCGAGTGACGACCGGTAAACAGAAGAGTGTATGGAGACAAACGCCCGCTCTCCACGGGACCGGAAGACCGCCAGACGGCGCTTTCACTGACCAGGGGAAGTAACCAGGCGGACAGCAACACGTAGACCGGGACTCCATGGGACTCCAGCCTCTGGCGGGAAAAATGAACGGATGGGGGCTGAGAGAAGAACGACTGAGGGGAGAAAGGGTGCGGGGGGGGGGGGGGGTGGAAGGGTATAGTTCTATAACGGTGAGTGTGGGTGAACATTTTATGGTTTTAAAGAAAAATGTAAGGAAAACTGGGCCTTGACATGGCCCTGTCTGAGTTTGACTTGCCCTGAAGCCTTTCAGTTTGTCTCGGGGGAAAATGGTGAGAAAATTTCTCCACTTTTTCTTCTAGTCCTGACCCCTCCTCCGATTCCCCTTCTTCCTTCCAACTTGTTCCCTTTTCAGCCCCCCCCCCCCTTCCCCCCCCCCCCCCCACACACACCCATTGAAACCCTTCCACTGATGTCATAACCATAACCATTGCTTTGCCGGCTCTGAAAATTATCTCCCGTATCTACCGGTTCAAGTCAAATTGTCTCCCTTCTGTGTCGGTTATCTCCCGTTCGCAATCTCTTGTGTCCCTTTCCAGCCTCTTCAAAGAGAAGCGGATGCCTCTAAGATGGCCTGATTTTGTCTCGAAACAATATTCTGACGCACAATAAACAGGCGCATGGCATGAGAATAAATATGGAATCTGTGTTTTTGAGGCAAAGACAAGCCACGGGCGATATCGACGGAAGAAAAGCAAATAGCTGTTGCAGGAATTCTCCGAACGGTCTGACAAATAAACACTGGGCCAACTGAAGGTAATCGAGGATACGGCCGTGACTCCTATCACACACTAGACCCGTATCGTGTTTTCTCAGACGTTGCCCAGATCGCCGGGTTTCCCGCTGACAGAAAAAAAAATCTTTTGTCTTCTAATTCTGTTCAAGGACTGTGTGGAAACTTGGGTAAGAGGGTGGGTGGGTGTTTGGCAGTTTAACGTCCTTTTCCACGACGTAAGGGTGATATCAAAGACGGGACAACGAAATAAAGGCCAGCACAAATAGTTGGCCCCAGCCGGGATTCGAACTCACGACCCGAGCATTGAGAGTCCAACGCTCTACTATTCGGCTATCCCGGCTCCCCACTTGGGTAAGGTGAATGACGTTTGCTGTGGTTAAAGGCAGTACAGCGCGATGTACTGACAAGCATTAGATGATGATAATAAGTATTCAGGTTACTGGTACAAATGACTGTGGTCAGTTTAGGGAACATGTACAAAACTTCCAGCCTCTGTGTTCCTAACGCCGGTTAAGCCCCTTTTCCACGACCGACGTACGTCGACAGACATCGGCCGATTGTCGGGCAACTAAAATCTGCCATGGAAACTCGCGCTCGCCGACTCCCTTTCCACAAGTATGGCCGGTCGTGAATCAAATCGATTATTTCGATGACTTTAGCCGCCGAAAGTTGAGGCTGAACACTGCTAACCGCCATCTTCAAAGTTTCCGGTTTCCGGATCAAGGCCGCATTCCTATCCAGCGGCCAATCAGATCGCTTGGATTTCCGCCGACAAGGTCACTGACTCCACCACACAGGGGTGACATCAAGGACGAGGCAACGAGGAAAGGCCAGCACAAATATCTGGCTCTCAGTCAGAATTCACTTCCCATCAGTGTAGGACCCGTAGCCGGGGAAGATTAAAAACTTCATAACGCCCTCCGTGATAAAACTATGCGCATACACAAACGGTAAGTAAACCCATGTGGGTTGTGTCAGGTCATGGACCATCTGATGAGAGATGTCCCGAAACACAGTCACTGAGCGGTTTCACACACTTTGCTAATCTCAATAATATCACACAGCATATGCGTACACCCAAAACACCACACGCAATATCGTCTGCTCTCCGGCCTCCACCAAACATGAAATATAAATCAGAAACGCAAATCTGCTGGAGAAACATGGCGCTCAATTGTGGCTGGCGGGAGATTGTGCGATGATGCGCCATTAATGTTGATGTAGATCACGTGCGCGTTTCGCTGTCGAGTGCATGTCGGGAAACCTGAGCGACCATTACGCGTCTGATCACCGCAATATGAGGCAAAAAAAATGATTCCCTGGGAGCCTTTTGGCAGCCTGTTGGAGTCATAACGTAGGATGCACTTCATCCGTGACCACTCGACAAAAACCTGCTTGTTGCATATCTCTCTCTCTCCCTCTCTCTCTGTTTCCTACATCAAAATGTCTAACAAACATTAACCATTTGTTTTCCATAAGACATAAATGCGATGTAACGCCACACTCCCAATCCGACAGATCTGAACATCCGGGGATGATGAGAATTTTCCGGAAGTGACAGACAGAGCGACTGTCAGACGAGCTCTGGGTGCTAAATGTCACATGAAACTGAATGCAGATCCGTGATTGATATGAAAACCACGTCTCCTGTGCGTCAGTTTCTCACGTCAGTTGTCACGGAAGGATTAAGCTTGTTTTGTCAGTTGCCCTGTTTCTGCACACCTACACTTTCCGCAGAAATGTAATCAGTCGCGTATCACCTGCGACCTCCCATAACACCCCCATCCCCTGCCCCCCCCCCCCCCCAGCCCCCGTTCCCGTCCCCTCTTATACAGGCTACGTACCAGAGATGCAAATGTGGAGGAAAACGCTATATATTCCTCTTACACATAACGTTGCAGATGACACCCTAGAAATGCTTTAAAATTCACCACCAAAAAAAAAAAAATTCACAAAAATCAGGCAGCCATAGACTCATGTGTAGAGTAAATTTCAACAAATTCCAATGTTCCGTTTTTTTGGCAAAGTTGGCAGCGACCACATACCCCCTCATTCCACGGTCGTCTGCTGGCTCCTGTGCCACCCGCGCATGAATACAAATAGTCCACAAGCCAGCCTCATTTTCCCCTAATTTTACTATTACCTGGCATGAAACTTGTTTACAAAGCCAACAAAAAGCACCAGATTGCCATTTTTTACTCTGCACACAAATTTTAAAAAGGGGCAAAGATTTTCTACTATACACAAATTTTAAAAGAGGCAAAGATTTTCTACTATATTTAGCCGAGTTCTTACTACATGACCCGGAGGGGGGGGCCGGGATAGCCGAATGCTCGGGTCGTGAGTTCAGTCCAACCCCGGCTGGGGCCGAATATTTGTGCTGGCCTTTTTCTCGTTGCCCCGTCTTTGATATCACCCCAAACGTTTGAATGATTGCTCTAGAGACTCCTCAGTGTTCAAATTTCAAAACTGAACGCCATTGCAAAGGTGCGTACGACACTCCGGCACCGCACGTGCGTTGCGCGCACTATGATGATATGATGAAGCCACCTGAGCGAGCAGCATGTGACGCGATGCTCATCATTTCCTGATCTGTGCGCCAAACATCCCTCACTGCTGCCATACCCGACACATGTGAGGCGGCACAATTACTGCTGGAAGCGGGGAGAGAGACAAACAGTTGACAAAGTAACCGCTGTTTGGATCTAAATACAGCTGAAATGTCGGCATGTCAGTCATCAGTTGTTTCACTCACTGACTCACTCACTCACTGACTCACTCACTCACTCACTCACTGACTCACACATTTCCTATTTCACTTGCTTACTTACTTACTTACTTTCTTACTACTTACTTACTTTCTTACTTGCTTGCTTACTCTGTATTTTGTATGATTATTTGATTACTTAGTGGTGGTTGGAAGTGGGGGTGGGGATGGGGGTGGGCAATGTGTGTGTGTGTGTGGGGGGGGGGGAGCCGGGGTGGTCGAATGGTGGAATTCTAATGCTCGGGTCGTGAGTTCGATCCCCGCTGGGGCCAAATATTTGTGCTGGCTTTTTCATCGTTGCCCCGTTTTCAATATCACCCGTCTGTGGTGGAAAAGGACGTTAAACTCCCAAACAACCCCCCACCCACCCACCCACCCACCCATTTCCTATTTCACTTACTTACTTATTTTCTTACTACTTGCGTACTGCGTATTTCGTATGATTATTTGATTACTTAGACGTGGTTGTAAGTGGGGGTGGGCAGGGTGTGTGTGTGTGTGTGTGTGTGTGTGTGTGTGTGTGTGTGTGTGTGTGTGTGTGTGTGTGTGTGTGTGTGTGTGTGTGTAATAGCTGAGTAGATTAGCAAGGACAAGATCAAACACAGGACTCTGTACCTAATCTTCTATCCTTGTAGAATAAAGTTTCATTTCACCTGATTACTTACTTGCTTAGTACAGATTTTTTTTTTAGATTTACAAAGTGGACGGTAAAAAATATAGGCAGGTTCGAGTAACCGAAAGCGCGGTAACTTTTTGTTTTGGTCTTATCCAGTGTCAGCTTTTTACACTCATTAAACTTCTGTAATCCGATTAGCTAAGTGACGTCATGTGGAAACTGATAATTAACAGTAACTTCAGGTGCTCACAAACATTCATTATAAGTAGACACTTAATTAGTGATGCCTTGTATTTCCACAACCTACGCTGAAACTGGATTTTTTTTTTTTTAAAAACAAAAAAACCCGCCATATAAACTACAGAGGGGCCCGGAGGAGGGGGGGGAGGTGGGGGGTGGAGGAGGCGGCGCCTACCAAGTTCAAAAACAAGTTACAACAGAACAGCAGACATTGTTGTAAAATACACTAACCGGAAAATACGCTCTGGTCGACAAAAATGTAAGCCACATACAAAGAGAGAAGCACAAGTCATGGTGACACCGGGCCTCCAAGTCACCGAACATTACGTTTATTGAAAAGCCGACAGCTATTTTGGATCTGAAAAAAATACACGATAACAAATCTATATGTTGCTTTTTACACAGCGCGAGCCCAAGACCATCTTGCTACAAGCTGGGTGGGTGGTTTCAGTGAGTCAATCCGCTACAAAAACAAAATTAATTGGTGATAGATTTCCCCGTGCGTATGGCGAGTATCGAGTTCAGCAGCGCGTGAAAGAATCCTTTTTACCCCGCGAATACAGCGTAGCAGCCACACGGAAACGCTTTCCACAGGGACGGAAAAAGGTGTGAGTAGGTGTTATCCAATCCACCATCCCAACAAGGGAGAGACGCCTCCTTAACGTGTTTGGGAATCATTGCGAAATGTGAGATACTTTCCTGTCTGTCTCACAAACAGATGGTACGGCTAAAAGAACGCAGTCGCTTACTTAGCCCACAATGGGGCACGTCAGTTTCTGAGTGAAAACACTTTGTACACTTCTAGACTAGGGACAAAGAAAGGCAGGCTCTACTAAGAGAGAGAGAGAGAGAGAGAGCTACCAAAGCTGCATGAATGATGTTGTAATTGTAAGAACTGTGTCACTGAAGTTTGCCTCGGAGCATGAAAAAAATACCATTTATTATTATTATTATTATTATTATTAAGTTGTGTGGATGGTTTTGTTGTCACAGGTCTCGGTGTTGTTTGCTGGGCGTCGTCGTTGTCAGTTGTCGTCGTTGTTATTGTTATTGTTGTTGTAGCTGACAAGGTAAGAATGTTGCGTGTGCACTTATTCGTTTTGTAGCACTTGTCACTGGTCTGTACATGAGAATAATTGTATTTCATATCTACGCATTTTATCCCAAATATCTGGCTCAAAGAGCCACGAACTGAACCGAATACGCACGCTCACGTGAATCACGCACACACCGTACATCAACACTGTACGATCACGAAGTGCAAAGGGTCAGCTCAGCTGTTTAGAACTTCATTTATCAACTTCAGTTATGTTTAATTCTATCGGCTGAATATTTCACAAGCCCAGGAAGAGGAAGCCGGATAACCCGGACAGAACCCCCGATGACAGGCAAGAATTCAATCTGTACAAAATTTTTATCGGTATATTGGCAGTGAGTGGGATGAAAACAGCAACGACAACAACAATAACAAAATAATTATGTCTACGTCTGTGTCGCAATACTTGACTGTTTAACTTTGTGTCCTAACTCTTTTGCTTTTTTTTTCAGTTTACAGTTTTCAAAACTGAGAAGCAAAACAGCGAGTGACGCAACACAACATTTCAGACAGGAGGCGGGGTGAAATTGACAAATGACTGGTAGGCCTAATGCAAAACATGGAAC
Organism: Batillaria attramentaria; assembly: GCA_018292915.2. Classification (NCBI taxonomy): domain Eukaryota; kingdom Metazoa; phylum Mollusca; class Gastropoda; family Batillariidae; genus Batillaria; species Batillaria attramentaria. Next base: position 288,655 of record JACVVK020000302.1, on the reverse strand, counting down.
TTTCCAATTACGAGATTGACACCTACTATTTCAAGTCAGGAAACAAAACAAGGGAATTGTCAGCTACAGTACACCTCTCTGTTTGTTGGCCATAAATGTGACCGATTGCGTAGTCACTTTATTTCAGGGTCGCGGTGTGGAAAACACATGTTATAATGTCGATATCACCCCAGCGAGGTGACGTACCAGCTGAAATGGCAAGAGTTCAGACGCGGAGATCAATTCTGACTCTTACCTAACTTTGTTTCGGATGGATCTGCTTCCTCGTGCAAGAGTAGGCTGTGTCAGTGCAACCGTTGGCTTTTCCCGTTCGAAGACTTCACAATCATTTTCCGGAAACTTCGATATCCACAGAAACCTGTGTTGACAACCCGTATAGTAATTGCTACTCTCTCTCTCTCCCCCCCCCCCCTCTCTCTCTTTCTCTCTCTCTCTCTCTCTCCCTCTCTGGTAGCTTTAGCATAACGTAGTGTTTGAAATCCTGACGTGTTCAAAACAAGATTTCCTTGGTGTGGTCACCCCGTGCACCTCTTCACGGGTTTGGAAACTGTTCTCCTTGAGTGAGGTGTTTGCAGCTCGTCTGCTGTTTGAAGTGTGTTAATGAGCGAAGTAAGAGGGGCATGGCGATCACAGGCTGGTTGGATGGGAGCCGTTTGATGGCTGTTTGACGATAATTGAGTGTGTTGAATCGTGTTACTGAACTTTTTCTTTTTAAACAGGCTAACGCTAAGAAAATACGGGCTCCATCGTTTTTCTGTTCTCAGCAAAAATCGAAAATAGGTATGTGGGTGGCGCTGCATCATGGCGACACGCTTTCCCTGTGACGGAAGCGACCCAGATTTTCCGGAAAGGGGAGATAACAAAGAGACTGCCGGTTCAAGCCGGGTTTAACTCGACTCGTGTTGGACTCGGGTCAATAGCGTTTACACTACATTCTCCGCAAGTCTAACCCTGACAATGACGTAGGGAATCTTACGTCATGTCCGCCGTCATGCCTTGACGAAAACATCATGTTATCAATTATGATTTATGACGCCAGCTGCATGTTTAGATCTGAAATACGAGTTAGGCCTAGACCTGGTTCAATACTGGTCCGTAGCAGGATTGAACCCGAGTCGCTTTTAACCCGGGGTGGTTACTGACATGTAAACGCACCAATCCGGATTCAACCCAGTGAAAATAGCAAGTGGGGTGGGTGGGTGGTGGGTTTTGGGGAGTTTAACGTCCTTTTCCACTACGTACGGGCGATATCAAAGACGGGGCAACGAGAAAAAGGCCAGCACAATACCTGGCCCCAGCCGGGACGGATTCGAAAATGGCAAGTGCAAATAGTAAAAACAAATACAAAGTACTTTTCTCTTTCTGTGTACACATACGTCAGTGCCCGACTGGCAAATCCCCTACTTTCTGTGTCAAACGTAGTGGTGAACTCTTACGACCTACGCGGCGTAGCGTATATCGATCCATCTCTATTGTTCGCAAATAACCAGACAATTTAGTCTCATTCCCCGGGCATATCAACCAACACATCCGTGAAATAGCGGCAGAGCAAAAACAGCCGCATTTCGAAACAGAATGATCTATTATCGGTGAGTGAATTTCCTTTCCCAGCGTGCTCGTCAGTGCGCAACGAGTCATTTTCAACAAAGTAAGTCTCTGACAAACTTGATGACGAACCAGGCAGCGGTTCTGTGTCGAATGTGGTTCTTTTCAAAACACGACCTTGGTGTTTTACACAGTTCTTTTCGTGCTCTAAATAAGTTCCACGGTAAATTGAAACGCAGAATTTCCACACCTGTCGAGCGTAGACATCGCACCGCCCTCATAAACACGTGACATTGTTGACACCCGGCGGTTAGGCTCGCAGTGCCCCCACAACGCAAGGGCAGATAAGTCGTGCAAAGAGAATCACAGTTACGCAATTCCTCGAGTTGCGAAAGAAAACGAGAACTGTGCATCGCTTTCAGTCTCCACCTGGTGGTGGGAATGTGACATTAATTTCCGGCAATGCGGGGAGACAACTGCACGAGTGGGCTGAGGGTTTTTTTACTAGCAGCAAATTCGGGAACCACCTGTTGTCTGCCCTTGACAGATTTAGTGACGACACAGTTATTACCAGTCACTTGTCCTACACACTAGAACCTCTCTCTCTCTCTCTCTCTTTGTTTTTTGGTTGTTTTTTTCCCCTTCTCTTCATATTCTCCTTTTCAGTTTTTTTTTTTTACGGTAGTGTAGCAACGGCAAGTTTGAAAATGGTCTTTGTATGCCTATAACGTTTCCCGTTGTAAAATAAAGGATCGTTATCCGGCGTTATCTCTCTCTCTCTCTCTCTCTCTCTCTCTCTCTCACACACACACACACACACACACACACACACACACACACACACACACACACACACACACACACACACACACACACACACAGAGCATACCACATATATCTCGATGGTTCTAAATCACACAAGTCCTCAAAGATAGAACATTGCTGCGGTATATATTTAATTTTTTTTAAAAACTTCGCCGAGAATAGAATTCCCTGTTTAAAAATGATTGTGCCCGATGGAAGAAAAAGTGCCTTTACTTGTCGGACCTCCTCAACAGTCGGGGTTCAAACTTCTCATCGGCGCCATCTTATCAGGAGCAGAGCAGAGGGGCAAGATGGCCGACGCTCACGACCTGAGGCGCCGCATGTTTAAACACGATAATCTCTCGATCGTTATGTAATTAACAGTTTTTTGGCATACCTCTCGTGTGTTTGACGGCGATATGAGACAGCGAGGTAAGACAGGGAATAGTCTGTGTGCGGGTACACAGACTGTACGGAGTGAGTGGAGTATAGCAATCTCACTCTCCGTAAACAGCGACCGTTACGAGCGCGGAAATGGCCACAGTTGGATAGTTTTGGCGGTTTTGATTTTCTTAAGTTGTTACTGTTTTAACTGAGTTTTTACACCACGAGTTTGGTCACATCCCTTGCTTTAGCCGAGACGCTGAAATCTGGCCTAAGCTACGTATTACTGACATTGTCCAAACAGTACGTCAGGAACACTTTCTCCGTTCAAGTTTCTTCTTTCAATTGCACACTGCAAAACACGTTGTTAACGAGTGACAGTGACGTGAAGGCAGTCTGCATGGAGAAATTCCACAAATGAATCACCTTGATACAAGTGCGTCTTTTCGATACACTGTACTCGGGCTGTAGTCAGATGATAAAAATAATAATTATAATTCCATTAATACATGCGCTTTATCCCAAGTATTTGGCTCAAAGCGCCGCGGGCTAAACCCAACACGCACACTCACGTGAATCGCGCGCATTCTCTCAGACACTGGATAACCATAACCATCAGGTGTTGCGAAGGGCCAGCTCAGCAATTTCAATTTCAAAACTTAAAATTGCATCAAATTTCGATTTTCGGGGTTGAACATTTCCAAACAGAGGGAGAGGAAGCCGGAGCACCCGGAGAGAACCCCCGACGATCGTCCCGAATGAACGGTGCCGAGAAAGAAAAATTCTTCGCGCCGAGTGGGACTCAAACTTGGCCTCTCGCATTGGTGACTAAGTCTTAACCACTAGACCACCGACCGCCCCGGTCGGTATATTCTGACTCCCCGTGCGGCTAGGTGTGTATAAGAAACGTGAAGTGCTGAAGAACGGTGATTACCCCAAACACTGACATTTCAATTATTGTGCACAATCTCCCTTTCCCATGTGCATGTCTTGGGGGGGGGGGGGACGGGAGGGGGGAGGGTGGAGATGACTGACGCGGGAATAAGGATAAGAGCACTTACGATTATCTCCCTTCCTTATCTCTTTTTCATCATCATCGTCATGATGTGGAGAGCTGGTGCAGCCACGATCCGACCCGCAGACCGTGTGCGAGACAAGCCCGCTATCTGTTGGGGCGATGTCGTGGAGATGCAGAAACTGGGAGAAAATTGTGCATCTCTCAACAACACCTCCCTTGCACACAAGTTCCACTACCGGTGTCTAGGAATGAAGGTACCCCCACCTAAATGTCTCCCTTCCCGGGCTGTGCCGGTGGAATACTGAGCAGAAACGGGTGGATTCTGGTGCCACATGCAGGCGGAGTGTCTGTTTAAGCTGTTGACTATAATCATCATCATGCCAATACAATGCAAATAAGACGAAAGTTACCATGAAACTTGGGATACAACGCAAGGCCAAACACCGCAACGCAACAAAACGCACTATAACAAGATTAGACAAGACACACGTGTGCGACACAACACAACACAACACAACACAACACAACAACGCAGCACAACACAACACAACGACGCAATTCTACACAACACAGCATCGCACAGGACAACACAACGCAACACAACACAACGACACAACACAACACAACGACGCAACACGACACAACGACGCAACATAAAACACCGCACCGCAACACACCACAATGACGCAACATATAACACCGCACCGCAACGCAACGCAACGCAACGCAACGCTACGCTACGCAACACAACACAACGACGCAACATAAAACACCGCCGGTACCGCACCGCACCGCACCGCACCGCACCGCACCGCACCGCAACACAACACAACACAACAACGCAATACCACACAACAAAAAGGGGGTCATACTGTTTAGAAAAGAGAAATTTTTCGGCTGGCGAAGAGACCGAGTTTCGGCAACCCCAAGTTAACCACAAGCCGCCTCTCATCAGTACTAATTCCGTACTTACCCTAACTCTAGTAGTGAATGACTTCAAAGAACCCCAGCATCTGACATATATATTTCTCACCCCCCCATCTTCGGCGTGTGTAAAATTGCATGACTCACGCGTGTTTTCAAGTGTGCTCAAAATCTGTTTCGGGATCAGCACTTCAACACTGATAAAGCCCATCTCCTCCAGCGGGCCGCGGTCCCAGTTTGAAAACTTCTCAATCTCATAAACTTGAGGAGTGCGGAGGACACTACCGAGCTTAAGATGGGTCACGCTTGATTACACAAGTGATCATCACGAAGAGAGGGGATGGGGGGGCGGGAGGGGGGCAAGGGAAGGGGGGGGGGGAAATGGTAACAGTTCTTCGGGTTTCCGCAGTCGGTAACATATACATTTACATGAAACCATTTTCGCGAGTGTTTTGTCGGGGGTAATGTTCAAGACAACTATGCACTTTTAAGTTCTGGATCTAGTGTTACTTGGGGTGCGGGAGGGGGGGGGGTGCGGGGGGGGGGGAGTGGGAGTAGAGGGGAGGGGAGGTGAGGGGAAACAGGGGGAAGTGGTTTCAGCTTCCTGTTTTGAGGTAAGTGTGAATGACAGCACCACATGCACATCATACACCCATACAGCCGTCTATAGACTGCACACAAAGATCACTGAAACCTTGCAAGCTGGTCAGAAGAGCTAGACTATTATAACTAGTACCTTGCTAGACACGACAGCTGCATACACACACACACACACACACACCGTGGCACACACACACACACACACACACACACACACACACACACACACACACACACACACCGTGGCACACACACACACACACACACACACACACACACACACCGTGGCACACAAACACACACACACACACACACACACACACACACACACACACACACACACACACACACACACACACACACCGTGGCACACAAACACACACACACACACCGTGGCACACACACACACACACACACACACACACACACACACACACACACACACACACACACCGTGGCACACAAACACACACACACACACACACACACACACACACCGTGGCACACACACACACACACACACACACACACACACACACACACACACACACACACACACACACACACAAGTAGCCGGCCCCCAGATCATAACCGTCTACTTATTTTGCCGGCTGCCACTTGTGTATGACCAGGAGGGCCGTCAAATGAAGATGAAGATCTTCACGCCGCTGTAGAAGACCAGACCCAGAAATAGACAGACACAACTCAGGTCCGCGGGCAACATAATATATTCGGGACTCCGGCCTGTTGCCAGCAAGGCAGAGACACGGTGTCCACAACATGTGCAACATCTCCTGGTGGCGGGGAATCTCTCACAATCTCCTCACGGCTTCTTCATATCCACAGTCAAGAGCAAATAAGGAAGAGTAGCCAACTGGTTATAGCCCGGCCTTCAGCAGTGTCACTGACTCACTGACAGGATTCGCAAGGTGGAACCGAAGGTTGTATCGTGTACTGGATCTGGAGTCTTTAGTGAACATAAAGTTTGTTCGACCGTGACGTAACTGGTAAACCGTTGATGATAGGATAAAACCCCAAAGTCCTCGGGAATTCTCATGGCTTGCGATAATACGCGAGACCGTCCCGCTGGTAACCACCAACACCGCTTACAGTGACCTAATGAAGTCGACCCCTTCCATTCTATCCTTTTTTCCTGTGTTGGGATCTGATCACGTTTTCCGTTTTTGTACTAGTACAAACACAGTAACTTCCCCACCCCCACCCCCCAACTCTTGCGGTATCCCGATTTCGAGTTTACATACTCTATATTATGCGGAAATCACTCGTTTCAAATTGTTGAAGTCTGTTGGAAACTCTCCTTCATCCACTCCCGCCAGAACTTATCATGCCAGAAGTGTCTGAGCATCCAGCACCACTACCTGGAACCCTCCAGACGGGTGGAGAGGGAGGGACCGATCCTCCACTTGACCGTTATTGGAGGAAAGATCCGCTGGAAGAACACATCATCACAAGGTCCTGTCTTATGTCAAGTTGCCGGCTACTGTGTCTCCATTCAAAGGAACGAAGCGAAGCATATGCACTGCAGGTGCCTGAATATACGTGCAGACCGCAAACAACCAGCACTCCACGATAGTCTTGATGTGGGGGGAATACCTGTACTGGGGTTATCACTAAATCACGATCTGATCCACCAGACAAGGTGGTGGTGGCGGTGGGTGGAGGTGGTCGGGTGGATGTTTGGGGGGGGGGGGGAGGTAGCGGCCATTGGCCAGGGTGTAGGAATTGTCATGATACAGTGATGAGAGACATGCTCACCCATGTCCCTAACTAGTCACGTGGTTGGTCGTCGGTCGGTGTAACGTCCTGTTGCATCAGGTAAGGGCGATAACAAGGACGGAGGGAAAGCGGCGACCAGCACAAACATTAATAATAATAATAATAATAAATGGCATTTGTAGGGCGCATTTCTTTGGAATAAACTCAATGCGCAAAAAAAAAAAAAAAAAAAAGTTGGATTGTGGCTCCTAGCCTGGCTTCCAACTCAAGACGTAACGCTCTTCTACGGGCCAGCTCGGCAAACCCCACCTCTCAAAATCACTCGGACCAACTGACTCAGGCTGAGAGTTTCACTCGCAGTCGAAAGGTCAGAGTTCGAATCCTAGAATTATTGAGACTAGGTCCAGCAGCTAACTATGTGTCTCAGTGTCCGTAACAGTTGTACCATCCAACTTTTTTTTTTTTAATGACAAAATGTTATGTTGTGATGCTGCTATTTCTTAACTTGTCGTCTTAATCTTATTTCTTATGTTTTGCAAAGCGAGTACCGATACCAGTTTTCCATTTAAACAATAAAGATGTATTGTATTGTATCGTATCGTATCGTATCGTATCGTGTCGCGGCCGGTATCGTCGATGTTACTTTCTATGTGGGTGGCACAGCACAGTCAGAAAGTATTCCATAATGCACTGGCTGCACTGATCCCGTGTCTTCATGTACATGCCAGTCAGTCCCGTGTTTCCCCAGTACACTCCATTGTTCCCCGTCTCTCATCAAACGCCGCCCGTCAAAGCAATCATGGCGACCATCTGGACAAAAAGACACTATCTTACCTCCCCTGATTGCATCACCAAGCCCTCATACACCCGCCAGGGGGAGCTGTGAAAGTGAAACCAGTGTGTAGCCAGACAGCCAAACTCGCGCGTTACCTTTCAACGCGTAACCAATTTCCAGGTGTGAAGTGATAGTTCCAGACAAAAAAGCCAGACGCCGTGTTCTCAGGTAAAACACGTCACAGAAGGTAAAAGCAACTTACCGTGCGGTAAAGGGAGCATGGAACAAAGGGAACATTGTTCTATTTCGGCTCTACACCGACAATGAGGCTTCTGGCGCGAAAGACTGCCAAATCTTTTTCAACGGAAACAAGTCTTAGGATGCTTCAAAACAGTGGAAAATAGTTAACCCATTGTGTTCGAAAACCTTGAGCTCCGGTGGGAGCTAAAGTTTGCACTGACTCCTAACGTGGCCCGTTTCCTCAGACGGTCATAGCTGTGAGAACTAGATCACTGTAAGTGTAACACACACACACACACACACACACACACACACACACACACACACACACACACGCACGCACGCACGCACGCATAGGTCGGGCGTAAGGACACAAATTGAGGGTGGGGTCAAGCCTCGGTTTGGTGTTTGAAGTACCCGGCTGTCTTGTGAGTATGCTAGTTTGTAGGGATTTTTGTTGTCACGAACAAGCGTGATTTTCGTGATTTTTGTATTTGATAGGGCAAGGTGTATGCCAGGAGGTAGCACTGAAGAGGAGGCAAGCTGCCAGTGGAACCGGGACTGTGCGCAAGAAAGAGCCGGCAAAGTTGAGGTGACGTGAGTGGTTCTAGGTGAAGTGGTTTTCTGGCCTAAACAGAGAGTTGACCAGCATTACTCTAGTGAGGCCTGAGCGGAAAGGAGACATTCAATGTTTTTTCAAAGTAATCTAAAACTCCTTCCAGGTGCGTGCTCTTGAATGGTCTGTGCATGGTAATTTTTGTTTCAAGACTGAAGCATTTTAGGGGTGACTGTCACACACACTCACACACACACACACACACACACACACACACACCCCTCTGTACTTTATTTCAAAGTATAATTGTGTTTCACGCGCTACACGACAAACCGCCTATCCCGGCAGACCCCGGGGCAGGCGGAAGAAGGTTTCTGTCACGTCCGCTGTTCTTTTTAACAACAATACTGACGTGCGCGCCTTGTTTTGCCGACGATTTCCCGTTTAACACACATCCATTCTCTCTTTCCCCCTTTGATGCTTTTTGCCGCGTCTAGTGATGGGAGTTCCAGCCGACAAGCAGCTGATACAGCACAACACTGGGGCTCGTTACGACGCCACCACCAACCAAAGGCCATTTTCTGCCGGCATATTTCCTCAGGTGATCCTTCCCTTCTTGTCGTTCCCAGCCCCCGCCGGGCCGACCTCGTCAGGCGATAGGGATCGAGCTGGACAACGAGTCTACTCACACACGGGCTGAAAATCACCGTCAGGGAGACATAATCGGGGAAAATCTACCAGGAACTGCTGCCCGAACATCGACCGAACCAACTGTACGCTGACAGAACTTGCCGCCAAACACTACACACACAGTCTCTGCGAAAGGCCTCCGCTTTCCGCCACTGAACTGAGCTGAGATGATACGAAGTGAATGGGTAGTACCCACACTGACCTTTGTGGGTATGCGTATCCTCGGTGTGGTCAAAACGAGGCCGCTGCGCTATTTATAAAATAAAATAAAAAGGCCAGTGATAAGGGCGCGAAATCCAACAAAGTAACCCATTATCAAGTTACAATATAACCCGAACTCTAAGCAACATCCGTAAGTTCTAACTGTGACCCTAACCGACTTTCGGTGCTTCAAATCGCTTTACAGTAATCTTCTGCCAAATATGCAGCCTCGTTTTCAGTCATTCTAGCCAGATGTCCAGCTTCACACTGCCTTGGTTGGTTGTCTGGCTAGGGTTTAACGTCCTTTTTTTTTACCACATACAGATTATATGAAAGACAGACAAAGAGGAACTGAGAAACACAAATACCCCCCCCCCCCACACACACACACACCCAGCAGCTGAGGGATACGAGCTCACGACTCGAGTTTTAACAAAATGCAACAGTAATAATAATAATAACTGAGTATTGTAAAGGCGTTTTAGCCAATTTCATGAACTGGATCAAAGCGCCGCGAGCTGAACCCAGCACGCTCGCTCACGTGAGTCACGTGCATTTTTTCACACACGGGACACGAACACATTACATTCAGGTGGTGCGAAGGGTCAGCTCAACTATTTACGTTTCGAGTTTGTTTGTTTTTTTACAAATTTTGTGGGCTGAACCTTTCAAAATATACAGCGTGCGCGATACCCAAACGGTGCTTTTCCCCCCAACAATCGCAGCATAATACTGAGTGAGAGTGGTGGGGGACTGGGGCCGCGGAGTGGAGACATTTAGGACACGGCCCATGGATCTTAGTTTCGCGATGAAAAGAAACAGAGTGGGTACAATAACACGAGAATACGTCACGTGACACCCGAGGCGGTTGCTACGCGTGGTGTTGTTTTCTGATCGAGTCAACAGACATGGCCAGTTAGCAGGGACAGGCGGCGTTAGCGAATGGGGAAACGATAAACAACAAAAACTTCATAACATAACATAACCTTTGCCACTGCAGGTTCGCTGAGAGTGGGTGTGGGCTTCTGAGTGCAAGAGAGAGAGAGAGAGAGAGGGAGAGAGAGGAAAAAACGCCCGTGGAAAAACAACAAGTGGCACGGTGTCCTGACACTAACTAAAATAAATAAATAAATAAATAAATAAAAAAGACAAAAACGACCTGAATAAAGTCACCGCCGAATGCAGCCTGAAAAACAAAAAAAAATTGAGCTGATAAAGTATTATGAAACAGGAATTGAAAAAAGACCTCTTTATAATGTCCACGACCTTCCTACTTCAAGCCTGATGATGAACCAGTTTAACAAACCAACTCCCGCACTCAGTTAGGGTGGGGAGCAGTACTTGCAGCACACACACACACACACACACACACACACACACACACACACACACTGTGACACACTGACACGCACACCGACTGACACGCACGCACACACACACACACACACACTCTGTGACACACTGACACGCACACCGACTGACACACACACACACACACACACACACACACACACACACACACACAACCGTCACACACACACACACACACACACACACACACACACACACACACCGTCACACACACACACACACACACACACACACCGTCACACACACACACACACACACACCGTCACACACACACACACACACACACACACACACACACACGATCCAGAGAGAGAGTACACATAGCATCTCTCTCTCTCTCTCTCTCTCTCTCTCTCTCTCTCTCTCCCTCTCCTCAGTGTAGTTTTGATTTACCATAACTATAGCTCGATATACTGCAATACTGTCACTGACGATGTATTTGTTCCATCCTGAGTATTACCATCAGCTGTGCTCAGTCTTTCCTGCTTATTAAATAATTATTACGTTTCTAAAACGTGTATTGCAATAAACTTGTTTAAACCAAGAAGGAAATACTCAAAACTTTCACTGATTGAGTGAGAATGTTACACTCCCTCCCCCTCCCTCCCCCTCCCCTTTTTTCCGTCTCTGTCAAAAAAAAAAAAACTGCATCCGCAGCCATATTTTGTCTGAGGGCAAAAGGCTAAACCAAACCCGAATGCCCTATCTCTCTGGCAGCCGAGACTATTTCTTGAATTCCACCGATTCCTATCTGGTTATCTTCAAAATGAAAAGCACGGCCAGTCTTCCCCGCTAGGTATGAGAAACACACGGCAAGCGGAGAGCGGTGAGAGAAAAGAGGGAAATTGCAAAATTCTCTCTGGGGACTTGAGCGGTTGCAATACGACAGGTCGCATTTTTTCCGCTTAAGCTGTGTATTCTTCATCCCTTTGTTGCTTCAAATCTCTCTCTCTCTCTCTCTCTCAGGCGGCTCTCTCTCTCTCTCTCTCTCCCTCTCTCTCTCAGGCGGCTCTCTCTCTCTCTCTCTTAGTGGCAAATGTCTGAAATGTTGCACCAGCAGATACGGTTCACCTCGTGAAAATGACAGTGGGCCTACTTAATTTGGAAAAAAGAAAAATCAAGGGTCACGGGAAGCAACCATGTACACTTGACTAGTCAAGTTACATCCCTTGTGTCAACTGCTGGAAAGTTCGTATCGTTGTGTGTTCGGGTGGGTTTGTTGTTGTTGTTGTTGTTTGGTTGGTTGGCTCTGCTACTGTTGTTGTTTTGTTTTGTTTTTTTGCCTGAGGTGTTGATACATTGTTGGGAAAAAAGTACAGGTTTGACGCGTTAAAATAATTATGGCCCGGACTGGCCGAGAAAACTTGAAAAGGACATTGGTGGTTTTTTTCTCCATCTCTCTCTCTCTCTCTCTTTCCTTTATACTCCTTAATACATGTAGTCAGCACTCGCCAGTGCTGGAAGATTTTAATCCGCCCATATCCACGTGGCACGCCAAGTGGGAAAGTGGCCATAGATATAAATGGCGCATAGCCCAGCGTGTGGACGATAAGACAGAGATAATGTAGCTCTTGGCCCCAACTGACCGATGCCAACAAGTGGCGGGGCTGAACGGGGGGTTGTCGTAAAGTGTGTGGCGATACCGTACGGTTGTGTACAGTGTCGCTTGCGATAGTGCATGCTGCGCGTATTGTCTCACAAACGACACTGTAGGCAGAAGATGTAAAAATCTGGCCAAGTCAAGTGACACGTTGCAACCAGGGCCCGTATGTAAAACTCGAGGTTAATCAGTTTAACCCACGGGTCTATTGAACCCAGACTAGGACAAAAGAAACCCAAAACAAAAATTAAATAAAAAAGGAAGCAAAGAAAGAAAGACAGAAATCCTTCTATAACAGCATAGGCACCTTGCTGGAATGGACCGCTTCACGTGTGTGTGAATGCGTTTTGACCTGATGGACGATTTTCTCTATGGTTTTGTTTCTTGTAGTTTTTGCTGTGTTGATTTTTTTTCTTTCTTTTATATTTTGCTCCTTTTTTCCTTAGTAGATAGTCTCTGTAATATTAGCAACGGCAAGTTTGCAAACTGGCGAATTTCTGTCAAAACTTTTACCGTTGATAAATAAAGTTTTATCATCATCATCTCCGGGCCCCCTCATGGCTCCAGCTGCAGCAGCACCAAAGTTAATGAATTTACATAAAAACACTAGTAATAACCATAGTAATATAGGCATAGCAAATTAGCATAAAATAAGAAATTTAGAGCTTGTGCCCTCTTTCACATCCTATCATTACGTTCTAGTGGGCACACCTACACATACCCAGTTGTTACTAGTGGGCACACCTACACATACCCAGTTGTTACTAGTGGGCACACCTACACATACCCAGTTGTTACTAGTGGGCACACCTACACATACCCAGTTGTTACTAGTGGGCACACCTACACATACCCAGTTGTTACTAGTGGGCACACCTACACATACCCAGTTGTTACTAGTGGGCACACCTACACATACCCAGTTGTTACTAGTGGGCACACCTACACATACCCAGTTGTTACTAGTGGGCACACCTACACATACCCAGTTGTTACTAGTGGGCACACCTACACATACCCAGTTGTTACTAGTGGGCACACCTACACATACCCAGTTGTTACTAGTGGGCACACCTACACATACCCAGTTGTTACTAGTGGGCACACACTACACATACCCAGTTGTTACTAGTGGGCACACCTACACATACCCAGTTGTTACTAGTGGGCACACCTACACATACCCAGTTGTTACTAGTGGGCACACCTACACATACCCAGTTGTTACTAGTGGGCACACCTACACATACCCAGTTGTTACTAGTGGGCACACCTACACATACCCAGTTGTTACTAGTGGGCACACCTACACATACCCAGTTGTTACTAGTGGGCACACCTACACATACCCAGTTGTTACTAGTGGGCACACCTACACATACCCAGTTGTTACTAGTGGGCACACCTACACATACCCAGTTGTTACTAGTGGGCACACCTACACATACCCAGTTGTTACTAGTGGGCACACCTACACATACCCAGTTGTTACTAGTGGGCACACCTACACATACCCAGTTGTTACTAGTGGGCACACCTACACATACCCAGTTGTTACTAGTGGGCACACCTACACATACCCAGTTGTTACTAGTGGGCACACCTACACATACCCAGTTGTTACTAGTGGGCACACCTACACATACCCAGTTGTTACTAGTGGGCACACCTACACATACCCAGTTGTTACTAGTGGGCACACCTACACATACCCAGTTGTTACTAGTGGGCACACCTACACATACCCAGTTGTTACTAGTGGGCACACCTACACATACCCAGTTGTTACTAGTGGGCACACTACACATACCCAGTTGTTACTAGTGGGCACACCTACACATACCCAGTTGTTACTAGTGGGCACACCTACACATACCCAGTTGTTACTAGTGGGCACACCTACACATACCCAGTTGTTACTAGTGGGCACACCTACACATACCCAGTTGTACTAGTGGCACACCTACACATACCAGTTGTTACTAGTGGGCACACCTACACATACCCAGTTGTTACTAGTGGGCACACCTACACATACCCAGTTGTTACTAGTGGGCACACCTACACATACCCAGTTGTTACTAGTGGGCACACCTACACATACCCAGTTGTTACTAGTGGGCACACCTACACATACCCAGTTGTTACTAGTGGGCACACCTACACATACCCAGTTGTTACTAGTGGGCACACCTACACATACCCAGTTGTTACTAGTGGGCACACCTACACATACCCAGTTGTTACTAGTGGGCACACCTACATACCCAGTTGTTACTAGTGGGCACACCTACACATACCCAGTTGTTACTAGTGGGCACACCTACACATACCCAGTTGTTACATGGTCGTAACACACACATACATCGTTTCTATAGCTACATGTACTTGCCTTTCATCCACACCACACACACACCACACACACACCACACACACACCACACACACACCACACACCACACACCACACACACACCGTACCCGCAGCTCCCAGTCTGTCACAAACACTCCCGTAATAGACGACTCCACCCCGGTCAGTCATAAGGGGCAAGCCTCCAGAATCCAGCCAATCGCATGCCGTAGAATAATGAGCACAACACATGGCAAACTTTCTTGCCAGACACCACAAAGAGGGAAGTACGTCTATTTGGATACGGCTGAAATGTGGAAAGAAAGCAGTAAGTCCATTGACGTCATTTGAGGAAAAAGGCCATTACGTGAGTGTCTTTCATCTTGAAATCGCGCCTTTGTCCATAACATACGTTATCGACGTACTGTGTTTTGCCAATACACGGCACAGTATAGGGGCGGGGGCTTTGGCCTCGGGCCTTGCCAAGCGGAGTCGTCTATTGTCACAACTCTACGTTTCAGTCGTCAGTCCTACCGACTGGAACCGATACCATGGTCGGCAGGGGGAGCCGGGGTGGTCGAATGGTAGAGCGTTGAACTTCTAATGCTCGGGTCGTGAGTTCGATCCCGGCTGGGGCCAATCAGTATTTGTGCTGGCTTTTTCATCGTTGCCCGGTCTTTGATATCACCCTATGTGGTGGAAAAGGACGTTAAACCCCCAAACACCCACCCCATGGTCGGCAGACTCGTCTCACGTGACATTTCAAACTGTGTGTAACCATACACTATCGCTAATCTACACAACGTTCACTGTCAATCAAAAACTTGACGATAGTGACCGTGTGAACATCAGCAGCGTATAGTGACCGAGACTCAAGTTTGAGTTTTTCACGCAGGACCCTGACAAACGCACACCGGTTCACGGCTGTAGATCTTCCAGCCGATACGGTTGGCCTGTTTGACGTGCTCACTGAAGTGATGAGGAGATCTGGTCAAGATGCTATTTCTCACCTGTTTCACTGGCTGTCCGGCCACCAATCACAACACAGTCTGATAACAGCAGGCGATTGGCTGAAGGCGGCAACTGCGCTTCCAAAAATAGACAGACCGTCGATTTGAAATAACGATAATCATTTATCGGTAAAGATGTACTACATCCAATATAACACAGCCGGTATTGATATCAATGTATATATCCTGTTTCGCCAGCGTTAGTGAAGGCGAAAAGAAAATAAATCTGCAGATTGTCTGGCATCTTGGCGAATCAAGCCCGACTGACAAAAAACTGGATCAGTCTCTGATGTCAATACAGGTACGCTCGCTACACAACTATTTCACAAAGGCTCCACAACAACTTACATCAGGTGATTCCGGCTCATTCTCCGCTAACTGGTGCGGTTTGTCTTCAGTTGTCAGTCTCCCGCAATTCACAATAAAAATGATAATTATGATAAGAATAATGGATATTCATGTAGCGCTTTTCAGTACTCATCGCGCTCGAAGCGCTTACAAAGTTAAGGACAATAAAATAAAATGGCATGAACATAATGCCACAGAGAATGATAAAAGACAGTTTTTGTGGCACACACACACACACACACACACACACACATACACACACACACACACACACTTGACACACACACACACACACACACTGACAACACACACACACACACACACACACACACACACACACACACACACACCCTCCGACACTATGATTACTGCTCCTGGGCTGCGAACAAATATGTTTTGACCGCAGTTTAAAGGTGGGGACCGAATCTATATGCGTTTTAGGGGAGTATGTTCCAAAGGGTGGGTCCTTGGTGTGAAAACGACCGCTGCCCGTATGTCTTTGTTGTAACACTTGGAACACGAAGAACACGTGAGTCTGCTGAAGACCAGCAGGGCCCGTATGTAAAACTCGAGGTTAATTTAACCAACGGCTACGGGCCTAACCCAGACTAGGACAAAAGAAACCCAAAAACAAAATTAAACTAAAAAAGGAAACCAAGAAAGGTAGAAAAAAATTCCTTCTCTAAGGGCTTAGGCACCATGGTGGAATGGACCCGCTTTCTGGTTAAACAAACAAACAAAACAACAACAATAACAACAACAACAACAACAAAAACAAAAACCTAGAAAATGTAACCCTAAAGCTTGTTTAGTTCGAGGTTAGACTCTAACCCTGGGCTAATATCCCTAACCTCGACTTTTACCTGCGGGCCCCGAGCTGTCTGGATGGTGTGTACACAGTAAACTGGCAACAATTAGTGGACAATGGACATCTTGCGTGGTGTGTGCTCTGACCCAACCCTCGCGACTGTCCCCACCCTCGCGACGCGCGTGTTGAGAATCTGGGTCAGACAGGCGGTAAAAACGAAGCACGACCTAGCCCAACACTGATGAGAGTGGAAAGATGATAATGTCAACGCCATTATTTCGGTCGCGTCTGCTTCCAACAGAAATCACTGGAATTCACAAGTTGAAAACACAAAGACAAAACAGGAGGAGAATTTGATACAGTTCCACTGAAAAATAAAAGCATGGAGTTTGTTTCAAAGTTGTTCAAGGTCGCGTTAACTTTCCGCTGTGTTTAGAAAGAATTACCTTTCTTTTCTCTTTAAATTGTGTGTGCCGAACTGTTGCTCCCCATTAAAAATATCCCGTTACAAAAGCTATGTTGAAGAACAAGTTGACTTCAGTTTTCTAGTGTAAATTATTCCCGCCAGTCCTACCTATCCCTGAACACACACACACACACACACACACACACACACACACACACACACACACACACACACACACCTAGTAATTACTCTGTAACCTACACGTTGTAACTGAGAAGAGAAGACCAAGTGTCAAGTCGACCGATACATATCTGTCTGATATCAGGATCTGATTGGCTGTAATGTCACCTCACTTCCTGCACCCCAGAGTGACACAACAAATCCCCCCCACCCCCCCCACCCCCCACCCCCCATCAAACATGGCTCTAGGGCTCTTTTCGCGTACTGAGGGATGACCCCAGGTACATTTTGTGTACGTGCATGTATACGATTCACCCAGGCGTTCAAGTTTTTGTTTTGTTTTGTTTTATTTTTTTCTTTCTTTTCGATCAGACAGAAGTGAAAGTGCAAATCTTCTCCTTTGATCTGAAACTCCAATCAAAAGAAACGCAGCCTGTCACCTGTTAAAGCAGAGTGCCATTTTCCGCGTGTCAGTGCTAAAAGTGACCCAGAGTTATTCCTGCGTATGCCGAAAGTGCGATGGGGACCTTCCTCGCTGGGGATTTAATTCGGCGTGTTACACCGGCAACCTGAAGCTCATCACATGAAACTGACCTGATGTCAGAGAAGGTGTGTCGGCGTGGGCCGATCTCAAATCTCGCCATCAGTGTCCACGCAAAGGCAATCCGTCCATCGGGAGCCATGTCGTCGCCGGTGTAAGGAAAGGGAAAATGTCACCGTCTATATGAAGCTGTATGCATGTTTGCCGAGAAAGGCGATACTGCATGTGGGTACGGTGACCGTCATTTTAAAGTGTCTATGTTCGTGATGAGTTCTGAGGGAGAAAACTGGCGCTTACAAAGCTGCACTGAAGGCTGTTGGCCACATGAATTAATGTTCCATTTGGCGACTGCGACCATTTTCGTGACTTTGCGGCCTAGAATAGTCGAGAAATATGACTTCGTTTGGTCTAACGCTTCCCTACCTGTACTACACGTAAAAAACAACAATTAAAGTCGATTAAAATAACCACCAATCAGCGGCTTTACTTTCACTACGTTATCGTCCCTTTCGGAAAATTCGGGCTGCTTCCCCCGGCGGAAGCGCGTCGCCGCGGTGCAGCACCACCTAAAACCTATCCTATTTTTCAATTTCGCTGGGGGAGGAAAGCCGGATAACCCGGAGAGAAACCCCCCCGATGAGCAGCCCGGCAGCCAGGAAAAACCGGTATCACGTATCACAAACTCCACCTGGGCTCCAACTCACACTTTGCCGTGACAGCGGTGACGGCCGTTCAGTAGCGCAGCGGCCAAGTCCGACGCATTACCCATTAGACCACCGCTCAATATAATGAATATTACGCCGACCCTAGTCTTCTGGTCTGTGATGTTATGTCTTGACACAAGTGACTGTTTTAGATGCACACAGTCATTCGATGAAACGTTTTCCACTGATCTGGTGTAGGCCACACTGACACGCCGCGCCTAGATACTTTCACTTGATCAGTGTATGTCACGTGATCCTCGGAACGTCGTACGATATCCGTAGGCTTTCGCCCGCACCTGGGTCACAACGTCAAGTGGACCGATGTAGAAAGGTCACATGACAAATCAGAGATAGTTTATTGGTGAGCAGCGTGGGCACAAGGAAATGTCTCTGTGGTGTGCTGGCAATCCTCACAGTGCGTGCGTGCGTGCATGTGTGTGTGTGTGTGTGTGTGTGTGTGTGTGTGTGTGTGTGTGTGTGTGTGTGTGTGTGTGTGTGTGTGTGTGTGTGTGTGTGCTGTTCTGTGAGAATTGCCAAAGAAAATAACCAGATGTATCCCCCAGAAGAGAAATAAGTTCAGTTCTTGCGTTAGTAACTGTTACTGAGTTCTTGTGATATTACCTGTATCAGGGTTGTCACACGCGCACTGCGGACTGCTGTTGTTCCCTGCGCATGCGCCCCGGTCGTGACACACGTGTGTGTGTGGGCGTGCGTGCGTGCGTTTTAATCGTTGTTTTTTGTTTTGTTTTTTTAATAGTTATTTCAGTTCAAAAGCGCAGGTTTGTCGGGACTGTCTCGCGAGGCATGCGTGGTATGTATACATTTCCCCAAAGCTCCAGGTGAAGGCTATTATGGAGGGAACTCGTACAGGTCTATTTTTAGACGGACGTCACCTGACGTCACGGGATTCCGGAAACGCCCGATAGCGCGTTCAAACCCTAACCAAACCCTAACCCTAACCCTAACCGTCTAAAAATAGACCTGTACGAGTTCCCTCCATAATAGCCTCCCCCAAAGCTCTACATCATGGATCCCAGGGACAAATCACTCCCATGCATGGTCATCCGCGGTAGCTCACGTGGTACAACCTTGGACTGTCAATGCTTGGGGTCACGAGTTCGAAACCTGGCTGAGAGATAACAAAAATCGTGCTCTTTTTCCTCGCTGCCCCGTCTTTCATATCACCTTTATTAGTCCGGTTCCTTAGAGGGAAAAAAGTCGTTACGCGCTGGACAAAAGCACCAACTTTATTCATCAAAATGTGCCAAAGAATCACCCGAACAAAATCGGTGCTTTTGTCCGGTGTGTCAGTAACGATTTTACACATTAGGCCTCCCTAAGAAACCGGACCATATGTGGTGGAAAAGGACGTTAAACCTACAAACGACCAACCAACCAATCAGATGTAGAATTATGATTTACTGCTGAGAACTCCTAACAGGTGTCGTCTGCACATGTCTTCCTTTTCCCTTTCCGTCGAAATATAGAAAAAGGAAAAACTTAGTTGTTATTCCTTTTTCATTGACAAAAAAGTCCGGAAACAGCCATCAAACCGCTGAGATGCATAATTATGATTTACTGCTGAAACCTTCCAACAGGTGTCGTCTGCACATGTGTGCTCTTTTCATCGACATAGAGAAAGGGGGAAAAACTGTTGTTATTCTTTCCTTTTCATTCAAAACAGAAGCGGTATTCTGAAAATGAAATACACATGTTAAGAAACATCCCCGAACACGTGGTGTTCTGTTGTAGATGAGAATCTACATTCCTCACGCTCGCTCTCTTAAAGAGGCATGTCCTAACATCAGTACGTCAACATTTCCTTTGGCACAGTTACCATTGTGTGTGCGCCTGAACACTGTAATCATTAGTACAGCTCTTAATGCAAGGGCGGGTGGGAGTTTGGCAGTTTAACGTCCTTTTCCATCACTAAGGACGCTATCAAAGACGGAGTGACGAGAAAATTAATACAGCACAAATATTTGGCCCCAGCCGGGATTCGAACTCACGACCCGAGAGTTGAAAGTCCAACGCTACCCCGGCGCCCCTCTTAATGCGATGACAATGCTGTTTACATTTTGCGTCGAAAATTCAGATTCTCCTACTGAACGGTTGGCCTTGTATACAAGCTTCTCGTTCAGTCTGTGTTAGTTAGCCACGTCACATGTTCTCTACTATTGCCTCAGTGCCGGCCTTTGAGAATGTGTCACTGTGGGGGTGTGTGAGTGGTGTGATGCTAGACGCTTGACCACCAAAATAATTCAACGTCCTGTGAGCAGAAATAACTCACAACGTCCTGTCAGCAGAAACAACTCACAACGTCCTGTCAGCAGAAATAACTCACAACGTCCTGTCAGCAGAAATAATTCACAACGTCCTGTCAGCAGAAATAACTCACAACGTCCTGTCAGCAGAAATAACTCACAACGTCCTGTCAGCAGAAATAACTCACAACGTCCTGTCAGCAGAAATAACTCACAACGTCCTGTCGGCAGAAATAACTCACAACGTCCTGCGAGCAGAAATAACTCACAACGTCCTGTCAGCAGAAATAACTCACAACGTCCTGTCAGCAGACATAACTCACAACGTCCTGTGAACATAACTATGTTTAAAAATCGGGCTTTAATTTCAGGTCGTACACTTTGGGTAACAGTAACCCCGCCACGTGACACTCACCCCATTCTCGTGCACACATACTCACGACTATTTCATATAAGCACTGATGCTTATGGTGATGGGGGTAGGGGGAGGAGGGGGGGGGGGCGATAGAGGAAGAGGAGGGGGATGGGGGGGAGGGGGGTGGTTAGGGATGGAGGGAAAGGGGTGGGTGTGTTTGCAGTAGGAGGGATGAATGAGACATTGAGACAAGAAAGAATTCTGAAGAAAACACAAGTGCCGCCAAAAAGGAAGAGAAGAAAACAGCTGAACAAATGACGAACATGGCATGGAGGAGTTCGCTTCCCCGGGGCGCCGACCTTTCCACTGTTGGTTCAATACTCGTCACGTGTGAACGTCGGGGTGGATGGGGGGTGGGGGGGAGATGGAGGTATAGGGGTGGAGGAAGAGGGGGGGGGAGTACAGAGAGCATGCAAGGTGACAGCACTGCAGTACTAAGCCAGCCAATGCCCTCTTCATACACACTGAATAAATGAAAGCATGGTCTGTGCTATCAATGCTGATATTGTTTTTTCAGCCAATTCCTTCCGTCTTTTCTTCTGAGATGTCAGTTTTCTGATTATGGCAGTATAGGTTAAAAAAAAAAGCCGGTGGATAAAGTTCTATGTTTGCAACAAACCCAAGCGGAGAGAAGACAGAGAGGAGAAACGGAAACAGAAAAACGTGATATCGGAAAAAATACCAATTTATCGAGCTGTGTCTGCTAGTTGTAACACCTCACCTTTTGTCACCTGACTGAAAAGTCACTCAAGTTTTGTCGCTCAAGTATTGATTCTTGTTTCTCTTTTCTCTCCTGTGTGTGTGTGTGTGTGTGTGTGTGTGTGTGTGTGTGTGTGTGTGTGTGTGTGTGTGTGTGCAGTGTGTGTGTGTGTGTGTGTGTGTGTGTGTGTGTGTGTGTGTGTGTGTGTGTGTGCAGTGTGTGTGTGTGTGTGTGTGTGTGTGTGAGTGTGTGTGTGTGTGCACAGTGTGTGTGTGTGTGTGTGTGTGTGTGTGTGTGTGTGTGTGTGTGTGTGTGTGTGTGTGCAGTGTGTGTGTGTGTGTGTGCGTGTGCACATGTGTGTGTGTGTGTGTGTGTGCACGGTGTGTGTGTGCACGGGGTGTGTGTGTGTGTGTGTGTGTGTGTGTGTGTGTGTGTGTGTGTGTGTGTGTGTGTGTGTGTGTGTGTGTGTGTGTGTGAAATTAGTTATGTTGTCGTGTGGTTGTTGTGTTAATGCCCTTAATATATCGGATGTCAGTTGATGAAACTTTGAAAAGCTACGTTCAATGAACAGCAGCGGTCGGTGGTCTGATGGTTAAGTCTTTGTCGCCAATACGAGAGGTCAGGTTCGAGTCCCACTCGGGACGAAGATTTTTTCCTTTCTCGGATGTGGCACCGTTCATTCGGGCCGATCGTCGGGGGTTCTCTCCGGGTACTCCGGCTTCCTCCCCCTCTGCTTTGGAAACGTCCAGCCACATTTTTTTTTTAATGCAATTCTCAGTTCCGAAACTGAAATTGCTGAGCTGCTCCATCGCACCACATGACTGTAATGTGTTCATGTCCAGTATGTGAGAGAATGCGTGTGATTCACCTGAGCGTGCATGTTGGGGTTAGCTCGAGGCGCTTTGAGCCAAATATTTGGGATTAAGCGCCTATATCATTATCATTATTGTTTGTTGTTGTTTTTTTTTTCTTTTGCTGCCCCAACTCTTTGCCAACTCCAGTGGTGTTCCTCCCAGGTCATGGGTGGAACCCATGGAGGACTCGGAAGCTGGGGCAATTTTTATTATGCATGATGATGGAGATGAGGATGATAGTAAGATGATGCTATGGCGGTCCATGTGGTTTGGGACTGCGGGACAGGGCCGCATTCCACGCTTCCTGTCATAAATATCCCGGCATTAACCAGGCCCGGGAACTGCGGCACCTGCGGTGCCGGCCGTGTAATCATCCACATCATAAGACGTGTCATACTAAGGGAAGCACCCCCAAAGTCGCACCCGTGAAGTGGGTGAAACTCGGCTGTGTGGCAACAGCCTCCCCATCGGGCCCATAGCACACCCGCTCTGGGTAGGAGCCGACCTAGGTAGGAAAAATCCCGCTTGCCTCGGCTGGGATTCGAACCCGGGTCTCCCGGTCCATGATCCGAAGTGCTAACCACTACACTACGGGGGCCGGTTTTATTATCATTATTGTTGTTGTTGTTGTTGTTATAAGACACAAGCCAATGTCCGTCCGCTGACTGCCGTTCTTTGCTGACGAGTTGAACGCAGTTGTAAGACTTGTTCTTGCTGAACATCCCATCAGCATCAGTCACACTGGGTGCAGTGGGAGGCAGAACATACAACGCGGCCTTCAGAACTTTCACAATGGTTCTTGAGCCGTTCTCCCCCAGGCTGCTTTTCCACCAATCTATTGTCGAGCCTTGTCCGGGGGCTATTTTCTATCAATCTAGGGACAGAGGAGCGCCGCGCAGGTTGAAAGAGTCTACCTGAAACTCCATGCCCA
Source organism: Batillaria attramentaria (assembly GCA_018292915.2). Taxonomy (NCBI): domain Eukaryota; kingdom Metazoa; phylum Mollusca; class Gastropoda; family Batillariidae; genus Batillaria; species Batillaria attramentaria. The sequence continues at coordinate 264,701 of JACVVK020000302.1, read as the reverse complement.
AGTTGTGCAGCACTGAAGTCCGCTCCAATGTTTAGTGCCTCGCGGGCTCACGCCGGTCACATGACGAGATTCACGTGCATTAACTCCGCCGCCAGATGGACTTTAGTCGTCACTTCCGGCGCCTGCACACTCGACTTCCTTTTCTTTCTTTTTGTATGACAAACTTCGTACATCAGACGGTACCTGCCTGGGGGCGTTAGCTACAGACGGTAGAGACTAAGGTCGCCGTGTGGTTTGAGAGGTTGCTGGTTTCCATCAGGATTCACATCTCATGCTAGTACATGTACTACTGTCTGCTATTGTGAGTTACTCAGTCACTGAGCGGTTACGTTCTACATTTGCCAGGGACTACAAACACTAAACTACATGCCCGACTTTTTCTTTTCAAGTAAGGTATGGTTCTGGAGGATTTGCATACTTTTTTCAGTTTTCATTGAAATGGCTAAACCGTCACGACTTCACAAATGTACATACACGGAACACCCAAGGGGTCACGTGATGAATGTTACCCGGGCCATGGGCGGGGGGTGGGGGGGGGGGAGTAGTCTCAGTACTATGGGACGGCTACTGACTCAACAGCGACATCACCAGTATCAAGCAATATAAGGGAACATTAGTGATATTAAGACATAATGACTATCAGTTTCAGTGGCTGTCACACACACACACACACACACACACACACACACACACACACACACACACACACACACACACACACACTCGGGACTAGTGGCTCTATTGCAAATCTGAAGCTCTCTTCGTCTCTACATTCAATAAACTCTAAAACTGGTCACATCTCACTCTGTGCACACCCGACGCTTGACCCAGTTGCCAAAGTGGGGCCCTCTGTAATCAGCGCCCTCTGTGATGTAGCGGCAATAACTCTCCACACTGCTCAACCTCCTACCGTCGACAGATTGCAACTTGCGGCCACGGGAACTGTTCTATAGCCAGCTTGCCTCATCTATCTATCTCCCGAACCCAAACTGATTCACGCTTTTCAAACATCTGCAGTTTCAACAGACAGCCGCATTTAGCGTTTCTTAAAACGCGCGCGCGCACACACACACACACACGCACGCACGCACGCACGCACGCGCACGCACGCACACGCACGGACGCACGCACGCATGCACACGCACGCACACGCACGCACACACACACACGCGCGCGCGCGCGCACGCACGCACGCACACACACACACACACACACACACACACCATGCACACACTGCGACTGATGACGATGAACTGTTTCCAGTACTTCAGAAACCGTACTGAATAATAAGCCAAACTGAGCGCGACACATCGCTACCACGTGATGCGTGACGCCTACCGCCGCTCGCTGCAGAAAAAGGTTTGTTTGTTTGTTTGTTTGTTTGTTTGTTTGAAATCGGAAACATTTCTCGAAAACTCAGCTTGAACTTTTCTTTCTTTATTTTGTTTTGTTTTTTTGTTCAGTTTGTTTGGGGTTTTTTTTCAAACCAAGTAACTCAGTCTACGGAACCTCAAACAAATTTCATTTCTTTCATGATAGCTTTTTGCAACAAGATTTTTTTTTCTCCCCTATTTGAAAACAAACGCTGATGTACTTCGTTCTTCTTTTCTACAGACTCTCGCTTCTAGATCTTGTTGCACCACCTTCACGCCCTCTTTCAGTTTCCCGATCGATTCAGTGTCAGGGTGTGCGTTCAGGAAGAAGCGGTAATATAGTCGTGTTGCATTGTGGGCATACAACGCCACCTGTCGTAAGGACACAAACTTTATTTCATGTTATTGACGTCTCTTGTTTTCAACAGAATTTTATTCTCTCTCTCTGTGTCAAAATAAACGAACGTAAAACATCACAGGATAAGAAGACATAGACGTTGTTTCACAGTAAGTACAGACTTCAAAGGAGAAATATTAATAGACGTTCAGGTAAACGGAAAGAGAGAAGGAGGTTGAGGGGAGGTGGGGTGGGGTGTGTGGGGTGGGGGGTGGGGGGTGGGAGAGAGGTGCACACAGTGTATGTTCTCTGTAACAGTAAACGCGAAGAAACATGAAAAACTTCAAATCTGCACGGGACTGCCTTGTTGACTGACATGGAATATGAAAGCAAGCTCAGTATTTCATACCGCCTCGTGAGTCAGCACATCAGCAGGATCATGTCTCGTGAATCACGTCTAAACTTTCTATTCTGCTGGAGGTTTGAAAAGAGGTTTTCGGTGATGTCTAGTGATTTGAAGCTGCCGATGTTGTTGTTGTCGTTGTCGTTGTTGTAGTTGCTGCTGTTGTTGTTGTTGTCGTTGTTGTTGTTTTACAATGATCCACACGAAAATGAAATATCCCTACCGACCATCTTACCCACCCGGCATTTCACCTAACCCCACTCTTCTTTTTTCCTCCGTGTTCAGTGTTTAAGTCCCTCATTTAAACCCAGCAGATTTTTAACATATATTTACATCCTGTTTTATTGTACGCTCTTTTATTTTTAATGACCTGGCAGAAAGGGACCCCGCTTAGACCTCGAAACAGTCTTTGTAGCTTGCGCGGCGTAAAGCCGTAACTAACTAACTAACTAACTAACTAACTAACTAACTAACTTCCTTTTTTTTCCCCCAAACAACACAAACTTGTCTCGGAAAATCCGGTCCATACACTGCGGACATTCTCCTGGGATCAGTTCTCGCTTTCCTCAGTACTACGCAGCCGCGAATTAGTCTTTGTGGCTTGCGCGGCTTTAAGCCCTAAAAACTCCGGCACTCACTCACTCCTCAGTACTACATCCCATAACCTGCTAAAGACGTCTGCCAGACTCCAGAGTGCAGTCCCTTTTCGTCCGCAAGCTCTCTTGTGACAGAGACGTGAAACATCAACCATCCAACCAACCAGCTTGCCGACCTACACAGCGACCTGATCGTTGTCAGAGCAGAACTGGAGACAATCAGATGACCTGCCCGCCTGTAGAGCTTCACGTGACGACCCATCCCTCACTCCTCCTCAACCCTGTGTCAGCAGCCACCATCCCACCTCATCCTAGTGCTGACGGACCCTCTCTCATCTCCCGTCTTCATCGGTGTTGCACAACCGGGCTTCCCCGCATTACAGATTAAACACTGCGTTGTTATCACCGTCCTTTCCGTCCATTTTTCAAGAAGCCTGCGAGAGACGTGATGAGCTGAGTGATTGTCAGTCTGCGCGTAATCTTTGACTGTCTGGTGTTTTCGCGTTTGAACACGATGTTACAGCGGAGATTTCTTTTTGTCTGCTGACACAAAATTGCACTGGCTTTGATTTTGTTTATTTGTTTGCGGTTGTTAAGATGACCGTTATCGGAACAAAAACAACTAGCACCGTGTTTGCAAGGGTGGGTGTTTTACACTTTCACGTCCTTTTCCACCACATAATTATGGGTGATATCAATGCAAAAAGGCCAGCACAAAATATCTGGCCCCAGACGGGAATCGAACTCACAACCCGAAGGTTGAAAGTCCGACGCTCTAACACTGGGCTATCCCGGCTCCCCACCAGCGTGTTATATAAACATCAGAATACATAAAAGGATTTTTTTTAAAAATTCAGGACTACAAACCAAACTTCCTTTTTTTAAGATGAAACTGGATGTTGTTTGTGTGTCCCCTGATGGAAGCCGTATCTTAGCTGAAAATGTTGAGACTAAAAAATAAAAATAAAATTTGTTTCGTCTCTTGTCGTGTGAGCGTGTCACAGTGTTTATTTCAAAGTATCACAGTTTTCAACATTTGGCTACTCTGGGGCCTGATGCATGGACACAGATTAGGACGTAGGTCCGAGACTAACTTCACTAAGCTGAGACTGAAATGCTAGTACAAGATGCATAAGCGGAGGCTAAGACAAGCGTGTGACTGTTTCAGGGATAGACCGCGAATGAGAGTAATGACGTAATACCTGAAGAGCTAAGTCGTAGATCAGTCTATAGTCTCCTTTCATGCATCCGACGCCTGAGTATGAAAGGCTAAACGCGTTTTACGCGTCCATTTTCTGCGAACTGATTATCATCCGATGAAATTCCCAGAACGAAATGTGAACCAACATCTGATTGAAAGCGGACCGGCTGAAATCTAGGAGGGAACTGAAATCATGACAGGAAACTCCTACTTGCGTGTGTAGGTTTAATGATAGGCTGTGTCGGGTGTACCGTTTCACAAAAAATTTACTTGTTTGTCGCAGACGTCAATTGTGGTCTAATTATAAGCGACGTCATGAGACCGGCAAAACTAGAACGACAAAGGGAAAAAATTCCACTCCGTGCTGGAAAAGTGCAACACCGCGTTGTTCTTGTTGCCCTGTCTTCCACAATAATCATCCTTACACGTTGGAAAATGGAAAATCCACAACTAGGCAACCTCCTGACAACGTGTCACAGTCAAAACCAGGCAGCTGATATTTGTTAGTTTTTCTGTTACTGCATGTTGCTGTTCGTTTTTGGTTGTTTGTTTGTTTTGTAAACGAAATGTGAAAGAAGTGTTGGTACTAATATCTTAATGCTAAACTGGCCAGTCATCATTTGTAAAAGGTGAGGCAGAATATTGTGGTGAAAATGAAATTACGACCATTTTGCTCAAGAACGTCTTGAAGATGCTCTCACGGTGCATCCAAAACAGACGGTTCGTGTCAAATGAAGGTTTGTTGACAGATTCGCTTGTCGTGAAAGTGCAGCTATTTCTATTTCAAGTTTAGGAATTCCGATAGATGTGTGTTTGTGCTTACCACCTCTTCCACGTAAACACGAGTTGTATAAGCAAAAATTTATCACAAGAGGAATTTAAAAACGAACGACCTGATAACAAAAAGAGAGAGAGAAAAAAAAAACCAGGCGCTTGCCTACACTTCAAACAGAAACATCCCACGAAGACAAAAAGAAAAGGGGGAAGAAACTCCAGCAAAGGGAGGGTAATCTGACAGAAGAAATTTGTCGACGTAGACGTGGTTAGATAAGAGGGGAGAAAAATGGCGGCGTGATTGACAAGATAGGGATGAGCATGGAGGCGCTATTATCAGGCACACGAACAGCGTGGTTTAACACAAGCCGGGGCCTCAGGTAAACAATACCCACATGTTGCCCCGTGTTGGGGCATCGACACCGATAGGTATCCTCACGGGAACCCACACTGTACCGCCTGAGATGGGGTATAGTGGCCTTCTTGTTCTTATCCACAGACTGTTACACGTAATGCACAACCTGTGAAAGAAAGTAGTTTGAACTGAAGACGCTGCGGCAAGCGGTATAGTAACTAGGTAGTTATAAAAACATCGGAACTGGTATACATGTATCTTATTGGTCCTAGCGAAGTAAAGGAAAGTCAGTCCGCAACACACTGGCAGCGCGTCGCCACGGTGCAGTGCCGCCCTTTTTCTTTTTTCTGGTTCAGTTTCCTGCATACATTGTGTGTGGCTGATTTCCATCGTGCGACTGATCCCTTCCCAATATCATGTGATTTTTAACGTGCACACGTGATACTCGGCATATTTAGTAGGACTTTGCAAGGACTTCGCTGAACAGCGTAACCATTAATTTTACCAGTAAATTAGGCATAGAGTTAGGAGTACCATTCGCTAATCGCAGCGTGTTAGCCGCTCGCGGCCTCTGCCGTGTAAGCCTAATTTACATTTGTTTTGGGTTTTATCACTGGTACTTATTCTTGGTTTTTAATTGTCTCTGTCTATCCTTTATCATTTCTACTCAGTCGTGTTGTGTGTGTGTGTGTGTGTGTGTGTGTGTGTGTGTGTGTGTGTGTGTGTGTGTGTGTGTGTCGTGTGTGTGCGTGCGTGCGTGCGCGCGCGTGTTCTTTTACTTTTTTTTAGTTGTTTTTACGCAGTGTACACTGAGTGAATTTTTTTTTAACTTCGGTTTTAGAATGTAAGGCGCCTAGAGCTCGCTCCCCGGGGATAGCCGCCCTATTATTATTATTATTATTATTATTAAATGAGTTACGCTGTTCAAGGAAGTCGTCCTTAGGAAGTCCTACTTAACACGCCTTTATTTTATGCATGCATGTGTCCGCGAAGGAAAGACAGGCACCGTAAATGACTGTGCACGTGAATTTGACTTCACTTTGTGATGAAAATTGGATGTGAAGAAAATCCCAAACCAAATCCCTGCCGGCCCGGCGATACTCTTGCTATATAAGTACGGGCTAGCCGTTGTACACTCTGGTTACCCGTCACTTCGTCGCCATCTTTACACCTGCAGGTCATTGCGCTGACGCTGCTGATGATGAACATGTCGTCACCGACGGCGGAGCATGCGCAGAACCCAAAAACAGAAAATGGCAATGACAACAAAATGAAGCCACAAGGCCGGGAAGGTCAGTAGCGGAGACAAAAGGATAGTTTACCATCGTTTGTCTTTTTGCTTAAAATCAGTTGTAAAACTTACACCTGAAAACTGAGGCAACCGAAAGAACGGGGCGTCACTGAGTGAGTTCGATTTCCGATGAGGTGAGAAAAAATCATGTGGCTGTCTTGTTCCTTGTTATCCCGTCCGTGGCATCGCTGGAGAAAAGATGCCATCGATTTCCCCACCCCACCATATCCACCCCACCATCCCCACCCCTACCCCGGCCACCCGCTGGTCTTGACATATCTCGTGTGCGCCGGAAAAAGCTGTCACACGGCAGTCTTCCATTCTCAGTCTGCCAACCCCCATCCCCACTCGGCCTAGTCCCCCCCCCACCCCCCCTCCACTAACACCCCCCCCCCCCTCCCCGGAGTCACTCCCCTTCTCAGTCATTTCAAGTTCGTCCCCCCCCCCCTCCCCTTCCACACACACACTTTAACACACTCTTTCACACACACTTTAACACATGCACACCACTGCACACACACACACACACACACACACACACAGATCCATTGTTGAAGGGAACAACTGAGACGAGACCGCAGAAAGCCAGCTGAATCTACAGCTGAAAACTGGCACTGGCACGGAGGCCGCCGAACATGGCGCACATGGGAGTTTGGTGGAGTGAGTGAGTGAGTTTTTCAGTAGAGTCTGGTGGTATAGTATAGTGGTATAGTCTGGTGGTATAGTAGACTATACAGTACCATCAGACCGTTGAAACCTACACCTGCAGGACGGGGGTATCGTCTGCACAGGTGAGCGACTAAACCGGACTCCGGCACCAAAGAGCGGCTGATGAAAGCGATCAGAGTAATCCCCCTCCTGTTGCTGACGGCGGAACTCTCATCTGTGTGTAATTGGGTGGAATAATGGCCGATTTCCGTTATACCTGCCATACTGCGCGCCGCCCGCCATGCCACGTTACACCCACATGCATCTCTCTCTCTCTCTCTCTCTCTCTTTCTCTTATGATCTCTCAACCCCCCCCCCCCCCCCACACACACACACACACACCACACACACACACACACACACTGGCACTGACACACCGTCACACACACACCGTCACACACGCGCACACCGTCACACCGCACACACACACACACACACACACAGAGCTGAGGCAAGAGGCATCGTTCTTGTCGCACAATTACTTCCCTTGGCCCCTGTCTGTCTCAGTTGTGCAACTCTGTACTGAGAAAGGCAGTTGACTTCCAGTTCGTCTGGAGGTGGGGCCGCGGCCGGCGAAGAATCACGGGAGGGGTTGGGAAACCAAAAAAAAAAAAACTCCCACTCCACACACACACACACACACACACACACACACACACACACACACACACACACACACATCACTGCATCGTCCAGTCCAGTAAACCAACTGGTTATGCAGACGTATGCGCAGAAAGATGCGCAGTTGTCAACACGTTGGTCTCTGACAGGTGGCGCCACCGCCGGGCTGACGTCACCACCAGGCCTCCAGGCCTCCCCCTTCACCCACCCTTCATCCCCCCCCCTCCCTCTCCTCCCCGTCCCATCCCCCAGAAAATTCATCCCCCCCCCCCCCCCCCGCACAGCTATAACAACAAAATCTTTGTGGATCGTAGAAAAGCAGCGTCATTGTAAATCTGACGGACACAGAACGGAGCGACCGAAGACGGAAACTGTCTGTTGGTGGTTTGTCTATGTTGATGTTGGCCTACACATGAACCCGTATCGCTTGAGGTGCAAGACAAATAACGTCTGTGCCGGAAACAACGTGAGATCCAAATTGCCAACAAGAAATGATACAAGTGTGGATTTCTTAAGGTCTAAACATAAAATGAATTCACTTTTTTTTTGTACATTGAAAGCCAGCTCGATGTGAAGGATAAGATCAGTTACCGACTGTCCTACAGTTTGCCCAAGCGTTCTGCACAATCTGACCGACATCCCGCGTGGAAACTGCTATCCGTCGTGAGAGTTGTTTTAAAACTGCGATATTACGTGAAGAAAGAGGTAAACGTTTCCATTTCAGTTACAGTATAAGATGACGAGTTATGCACAGATCATGTAAAGATGATATGGTAGACTTTTCCTCGGCGCACATAGCCATCTCTTCTGAAATGCTCATGGCGCCGCAGGGCCGGAGGACGAAGCAGTGAGAGCCTGCTGCAGCTAAGCTACGTTATGTGCACACCTTCACCCTGCTATTCACTCTGGTGCGTGTGACAGTATTTCTGTTTTCCACTCCTCCGGCCACAGCCTACTCTTCTTCGAAAGATGGACATGGGATTTTTATCGTGACGCTTGATATTTGTGCGTGCGTGTGTACACGAGGGCGAGACAGGCACCGTTTCTTTTCACCGGGGATTCAAACCGGACGACCCAAGATCTAAAGTCGGATACCTTAACCACTAGAGCAAACTGATCCCCTTGTCCAAAACTTACAGACGAATAAATAAAATATGTCAGTGAAAACAAACAATTCACATTTTTTTGACCGGCCCCCGTAGTGTAGTCGCAGTCCCGAACCATACAGACCTCCATAGCATCATCTTACCATCATCATCATCTCCATCATCATGCAAAAGTTTTTTTTTTTTTTAAATGCCCTAGCTTCCGAGCCCTCCGTGGATTCCACCCATTACCTGGGAGGAACACCACTGGAACTGGCAAAGAGATTGGGCAGCAACCAAAAAAAAAAACCAAAACCAAATAAACAAAAAAACACATTTCACAAATTTTGGACACGTCATGAAAACGATCATGACAGCAACGTGTGATTTTTACTTCGTCTAGCTCCGTTTTCGAAAGAAATGCTGGCTGAAATATCAAAGGGGAAAACATTCTCTAGTGATGAATTTTTCATCCGACAATAGCATCAAACAGAAACAATTGCAGTCAACTAGGCATGTGTCCATTCTTCCTCTGGGGTTAAAAAGTGCGTTTTGCGTGTGATTTTTTTTTTTCATCTCACTGGCTTTCAGCGGCAATGACTGACAATTCCAGAAACAAAACAACTTCAAGAGTTTTATCCCACACCTTCCACAAACCCCCCTAATAGACTGTAGTGGAAGGGGCACGGGAGGAAGACGTGAAACATGAATAACTGAAAAGCAAAACTTGCGGTTCCGTCACGCATCAGAGATTCAGGTGAGGAATTATTTATACCACGATGGAAGACCGTCGTTTTAATCGGCTGATGTGAAGTATGCCCAGCAGCATCTGACCAGCCGTGAAAGCTTGCTGCCGTTATCGACTGCCACACTGAATGAGATCACTTAGTGCAAGAAAATCTTTTTTTGTGTGTCAGTGATTGTCGGAGTGATTCGCTGAGCCATAGAGAACAGAGAGTTACTCTCTAACGTGGGAGAACACGATTCGTGATGGCTGCATGATTTCCGGGTGGTGGTTGTGGTGCGTCAGTCCTTAATACTGCACAGTGTTAACAGCAGACGACAAAAACAACACCAGTGAAGCGTGTCTACTATCCATCAAGTCAATTACAATCCATCAGAGTATTGTGGGTATTGGTATATTGGTATAATCCTATCACTGGGAAATTCGGGCTGATCCGCCCCCATCCCACCCCCCGGCCTCACCCCTGTATCCCAACATACCCAGTATGATCTTATAAATCTTACTGCCAACAGTATTATTTCCGACAATAGAATTGGATTAAAAGGAAAAAAAAACTTCCTTTCACTTTGACGTTTTAAAAATACGCTGGCTCGCAAGTAGTATATATCCCCAAACTGACACAGATTAAGAGTCTGAACTCCTCTCTCTCTCTCTCTCTCTCTCTCTCTGTGTGTGTGTGTGTGTGTGTGTGTGTGTGTGTGTGTGTGTGTGTGCCGGTGTGTGTGTGTGTGTGTGTGTGTGTGTGTGTGTGTGTGTGTGTGTGCCGGTGTGTGTGTGTGTGTGTGTGTGTGTGTGTGTGTGTGTGTGCCGGTGTGTGTGTGTGTGTGTGTGTGTATGTGTGTGTGTGTGTGTGAACACCGTGCTACATTTTCCCTCTGTCGTCCACAGCCGGTGCTCCTGTGGGAATCGGCATGAAAGTTGTCTGCCCATAACACGGCACTCATCAAATTAAAATCTCCCCAGCTTCTCCCATCATGCCCCACATCAAACGGCAAAACCACACAACACGTATAGTTCCCATCCCTTATCAACACGCACTGCGGCCAAGGATTAGACCAGTTTCTTCCTTCGCCCCCCCCCCCCCCCCCCCCGTTCCCTTGGGCTTTCACTCTGTTATATGAATAGCTAACATGCACACTCCTTAGTAGGCGTCTCCACGGGTCAGTATGGCTCCTTTCAGGGAATTCTATCAGAACCATGAACACCTTCTTTTGGTCTCGTTTGTTTGTTTGTTTGTTCTTCCGTTCTATGTTTCTCTCAGTGTTCCTGTCAACCACAGTGAGGGGTGGTAACTATCCAAGTTTACAGTTCAGTCCCTTAGATGACAACCAACCATAAACCGTACCGGCTCCACCTTATTCCCCGCTGCATAATCGTGTCACCCTGACGAGCGAGTATATTATACCCAGTGTTATTTACTGCACGCCTCACGCACAAGGACCGCTCCCTGACACAATACTCACGCCACAATCGTTAAAACAACGCCATCAATAATTAACCCTCCCAACATGGCGTGCGGAGGAAATGAGCAGATAAGTCAAGGTAGAAGAGACGGAAGAGGTGAGGAGATCTTTGTCTGCTTGACAACCATCACCTCTACAGCGCCCCCTGGGGGGCGCATTAAAGATGAAGGGGTGTGTGAGAGAGAGAGAGAGAGGGTGGCACACACAACTAAAGTACGACGGAAAGTGATATTTCCTGAGGGGAAAAAATTCTCTTCTTGGGAAATCAGTCACGCTTTCTGTCATACTTGAGTACTCGTTTCTGAGAATTAATTCCCTTGTCGTTTTCAACGCTTTCCTGTGTGTATTTCGCGTTTTTGGATTCGTTACAATGACATTTGTCTGTGTTATGCACTTATTTGATAAACATGCGTTGGGCAGTTTTTTGTTTTGTCTTTTGTTTTTGTGAGATTGATTCTGGGTTTTCATTTACTAGCTTTGATTTTTTTATGATGAAAATACGACGAGTGTCGAGTTAGTACTGCCTGCTATGCTAGTGTTATATCCTCTCCGAATGGGTACTTTAAAAAAAAATAATATAAAGAGTATAAAATAACTTATACTGATAAATGAATCAGAAAACGAATTAAATAAAGAAAGAAAGAAAGACTGAAATAGACTGCTGACTGATTTCCTCGTCTGCCTAACAGCAAAACTGTTTCATCCACAACCAAGCCAGCACTGTCAGCCCCAAGTCGTCAGCACGTCACCGTGTGAAGGAAGCCAAAGCCGGGTGATTCGCACAAAGCATCATGGGATTTCACCCAGCCTTTGAAGGGAGAGAACTCCTGTCGGTGGTGCTGGATCTCCTGAGACTGGCGATGTGTGGCCAGCCGTAAAAAAGCTCATCACGCATGAATACAGTCGGCACGCTTGGCTGGTTTCTGATCAGTTTTTTGGGGGGAGGGAGAAAAAGGAGAAAGTAATGGTTAGCGTGCAGGTGGCTGCAAGCAGGACAACTAATGAAGTAGTTACAATAGAATACAATGCAGAGTGTGATTGACAGACACTGAGTCACTCAATGGTCTGTCGGACTAAGCCATGTGTAGGGGTCACGTGGAGGCCGTTGATAAACCATTCATAAACCACCGTGACGTAGAAAAATAGGTCAGTCATAGATGACGTCAGTGGTCATACGTTATCTCGAGAGACCGAGCCCCACCACTTCCTGCCCGCTATATGATAAGACTTGTTAAAAAGAGCAAGCCACTGCACACCAGTAGGAGCCACTTCAAGCCACTATTTCACAAGGCGTGGGCCTTCTTCGCTAGACCCGAGACCGCTGCAGATTGCATAATAGCTTGAAGTGGCTTCTCAGTCATTAGGACCCGAGGATTATCAAGTCAATTTTCCTCTCTCTTTTTTTTTTTTTTTTTTTCTTCTTAGTTTTGCATGGGCTTTTCGTGAGTTAAGAGCGGGGCATCACGGGACGTCTCCGTAGATCGTAAAAGCTCTTCAGTATCAGCAGAACAACTATCGGTCTCTCGCAACAGAGATAACCTCCTCCAAAGACAGAGTGTGGCTGCCCATGTGGGTCTTCGGGGGGGGGGGGCTTTTGAAAGACTCGGTGGAGGTGTTAGATTTCAAATATAACACACAGCTGGGGTACGGAACACTTGAAGGAGCGAGCTCCAAAGCGCTTCTTGGTGGTGGTGTCATGAAACTCAGGGATGGACAAGCGGGACTGGGATAAGGAACGAAGAGTGTGGGATGGAGTATATGAAGCTGAGCTCAGACGATTTCAAGTCACGTACAGAACAAGGTACCGTTATGCACGTGCAGTCCCTCGACCTACATCTCTTCCTGCTTTGATGTTGTCAACATGGTTTGTGTTTTTTCCTGTGTCCAATTTAGCAGGCTCGCTGGGTCTCGCGGCGTACAGACAGTGAGTCCATCATGGACCAATTATCGCCAGAACCAGGTTGGATCATTCCTCCATCTGTACCGCGTATCGGGGACGACCTTTGTCGGGGTGGCTCGTGGATTAGTCGTCAATAAACACGCGCCTGTGTACATGTGTAGGAAGGTGTGGTAAGCTAATAAACACGAGTTGCTTTACAGCCTACCGGGCCTTTGTTACACTTTTATCAGACCACCCCGTATCACTATCAGTCCCATTTAGGCGTGTGAGTTTTTACGGCTAAAAACAGCCCGCGCGCGGCAACAGAGCACTAAAACCCGAAGGAGACGTGAGCCGCGAATGGCGGCAAAGTCAGTGTTGGACCGTCAATGTTCGGGTTGTGGGTTCGATTCCCAACATATGTACTGGGGTTGTTTTGTTTGTTTGTTTTCATCGTTTCCGTCTCTGATATCACCTGAATGTGGTGGAAAAGGACGTCAACCCCACTCCCACCCCCTCCCCCTTCCCATAAAAACCGTGAAACAAACAAAAACACCCCCCCCCCCCCCCAAAAAAAAAGTATTCGGGCCGGTCACGTTGTCGGCGGTTTGTCTGCCATATTCCGGTGTCTTCCGCCGTGGGACTTGGCGACTCACGATGAACCACAGACTGTGACAGTACACGTAGGCTGCATTGTCTCTGGGTGAACTGTTGGACAGCAAAAGACACACAGAACTTCGGAAAGTTGCGGTAAAACACTCGAAATTGCGATGCTGTCAGTTCACAGCCCGGCAGCAGACTGAGATGAGCTGAAACTCGCCTCTGATTTTACCGCTGTTTTGCCGGGAGAAGTTGGAAACTGGGATAGAGTTGACTCGAGTCAGTGTGCGCCACACACAGTGGAAGAGTTTAAAACACATCGGCACACACACACACACACACACACACACTGACACACACACTGACCGCCACACACACACCGCCACACACACACACACACAGGTCCCGGCGGCTTGCGATATCCCAATTGGGTGTCTTGTCATCGTGCCTGAACCGTGACCGGCGCTCAGGCCAGCGTCCCGCATTCCAAATCGAATCCATTCACACATAATTATGTACAGGTAGCGCCTCCAGTCAGTGTTTGCATGACACTAATCACTGCACGTGATACACTGCCCAGCTGTATGTATGTATGTATGTGGTATGCATGTAGGCCCGGTGTATTAGGCACACCCCATACCATCCCATTCCATTCCATTATGTCTATTTATATATTTGTATGTATGTATGTATGTATGTATGTATGTATGAGTCCTGCAAAACGTGTGTGCGAATGACTATGATGTATGTTGGTCGATGTGGTGAGCTTGATGTATGTTAATTTCTAGTTTCATGTACCCCCAACGGGGTTTTGAAATAAACTTTGACTTGACTTGACTTGACTTGACTTGACTTGACTTGACTTGCTACCGTACTGACAGCTTAGCACAAAATACATGTACATGGTTTGCAGACGACGCACTCGCCGGCATTACGGGCTGCCGTCAATTCACGGAGAGCATGCTGTCTGTAACACGAAGCATAATACATACAATGTCACAGAATACATTTCCCCGAACAAAAACCCATTTCATGGTTCGTATACTATTCCTCTTCAACCAGAGATATGAATCGTTTTCAACGAACTACACATCTGCAGATACTCTGTCAGTTGAAAAGTGCCCAGAAACCGGGACGTGGAGTACAACTGACTTGACTAATAGGTTAATCCAGCTGACCTTTAAATGTAAAAACCATCTTTCGCAATCTGACATTAACTTCTGAATGCATGCCAGTTTCTGCAAAACCGGAGGTAATATATACGTCAGCAATGTGAACGTAAATTGACGAAATTATCTTTGACATTTCAGTTCTTTGTACTAGAGTTACAATGTTGTGACGGGCGGAGTGGGTGGGCGGGGACATTCACGTGCATTCAAATATCAAAACAACAGCTTCTTTCTCTTTCTATATAAATGGTATGTGAGACTGCAAAGAAGGTTAATTGCTCTCTTGTTTGTTTGTTTTTTCCTATTGAGAACTTTTGTTTGCAGTTACATCGTGATGTGCAGGGGAAAAAAACTCTTTCGGCGGATATAGTTTTTAGTATTTTTGTTTTTTTTAAAGTTTACTTAGAAACAGAACCATCTTCACGCGTTCCAATAAAGGAGATCATCTGACAAATAAATAAATAGAGTTCCGTGTGTCTACATTTTTGTACTTTGTCAGAACTGATCTCTTGCCCCGCTACTTATCCAACACTTCGGGAATTAATTTCTCTTCTCCTTTGTCCCCTAAAGGCGATGTCACACTGAAAACAAGTTTTCCTAAGCATGTTTTGTAAACATGTTTTGAAAGGCAAAACGCCCGAAACATGCTTTCCGAAACAATACATAACACACACGTGAAGACATATTTCGCAAACTTGAACAACATCGAAACATGTATAGAGTGCTCTCCCTTAACTCCTTGAACAAGGTTTCATTGGTTGAAGCACAAAACATGTTTTCAGATATTAGGGCAGGTTCTAAAACTGAAAACACGATCGAAACATTGTTTTGAAGTAGGTCACACGACAAAACACGTTGTTTCGCAGCGAAACATCTGAAAACAATGTTTTCAAGTGTTTCTGTCCTCTCGTGTGACATGGCCTTAAGCGACCTTTGAGTTTGTAGATGTTTACACAGCGAGGTTTACGAAGCGAGTATTTCATGTTGGAAGCCCTAACTGCGATTAGATATTCACACTGGAGACTTCAATTAAAGGGCATTCACTCTCCAATAGCGTTACTCTCCGTGCATACGCCATTTCACAGACCGCCCGCAGGGTGGGTGGGTGAGTGGGTGGGAGGAAGGGTGGGTGGGTTTTGGGATGTTCTCCATCACGTATGGGTGATAACAAAGAGAACAAGAAGAAAAAGACCAGCACGAATATTTGGTTCCCGCCGAAATTCCAACTCCCGCCCGCAGGACAGAGGCGAACAAAGAGGATGAGGCCGCCGGTCGAACCAAAACTGAAGGGTACGACAGGGGCACGGCAGGGGCACAACAGGGCATGGCAGGGCGGCACGACAGGGGAACGGCAGGGGCTCGGCAGGGGCACGGCAGGGGACGACAGGGGCACGACAGGGGCATGGCAGGGCACGACAGGGGCGCGACAGGGGCCGTATGAACCAAACCAACATTAGAAAAGTCTGGAAGACGACACTGGGCAGATTCAGTTACTGAGAGAGTGGAGCGCGTATGGGTTTCTCCAACTGAATCACAGAAATGTCACCTTGCCAGTGAACTGAACTGAACTGAACTGCATACACATCTGTTTTAACTGAAACGTCTCTGTTCACTATTCAAATGGCACACCTACAGTGAGAAGCTGTAACGTGAATGTCGTTTGATCCTGACCGCCAGTCACGTGAACAAGTCACGTGGAATAATGACATCATTCTGGGAAATGAAATAAAACGTGAAACAGCTGTTACCAGGCAGACCACACTGCAAAGTGAGACTTCACTCTTCACTCGTGTTACGGCAAGTCCTACCTAAGATCCCGAACTAATTCCACACGTGATTTCAGTCAGGGAAGGGGTAGGCAACTTGAAGATGGCTACTCAAACTTGAACTCTCTCCAAGTCAAGTGGACTTTACGACCTTTTAGTTAGTGTTTCAGTGTTGCTGTTTTTGTTTTTAGGTTATGTTTTTTTTACCGTGCTTTGTTTTCTTTTTTGCCTTCTAATTTCGAGTGCCAGGTTTAATTTCTTGTTTTTTAAAAAAATGACAGAACCGACTGAAGCCATCTTGGATACAATGCTCCGTGATAAGACCTACCGGCATGCCTCGTGGCCCCAGTCAGTACATACGGGGACCACCAGCATTCAGTCACGTGCCTCATTAGCTGCGCGCGCTGGCCGCATGTTGAGGACACGTGTAACACATTTCTGGCTGCTACCGCCCGCCCTCTGACATACAGGTTACAACATCCGAGGCTGACGAACCGACTTGACTTCCTGTGCTGTCATCGCCATTCCTGAACTCCATCCGGTCTGATCTGATGGACGGGGGTGAATCAAGATGGCGGAAGTTTTTCCCCGCCGATGCTACTTCGACTGATTCAAATACAGGCTGCACAGTACAGATACTTATTTCAAAGAAAATGCTATACATTCTTACACACACACACACGCGCGCACACACACACACACACACACACACACACACACACACACACACACACATACACACACACTCTCTCTCTCTCTCTCTCTCTCTCACACACACACACACACACACACACACACACACACACACACACACCGTGGCACACACATACACACACACACACACACACCGTGGCACACACACACACACACACACACACACACACACACAGAGGCACCATGTAGGCAATGTACCAAACTGCAAGTAATCAGTGTGGGAAAAAACAGTAGATATACTTGTTCAGTATCCGCTTTAAACAGATGGGTTTTAAAACAGCGCTTGACTTGAAAATGTCGCAGATACTGATAGTATCAGTCAAAAAAATACCATGATAAATGTTTCTACTTCAACAGAATGTCAATGAAGATGGGAGCTCGCTCACTAGTGTTTCACGCGTCACAGTTTTTACGTCACCTGACGTCACAGTCTTTACGTCACCTGACGGAGCAATCGTCATCATCGTCGCCGGAAACTTTTTCTTCATTTTTCAACCATAGCACCAGACCAACTCTCCGCCATGTTGACTGACGCCCGTGCTAATGGCTGATCGAGTGTCCGGTGTACACTGCAGGCGGTGGTTAGTATTAGAGAGACAAATGGACTGTGAAGGTGGAAGCGACTAATTGCCGCCAATTAACGACGGGAGCCGCGGTATTCCGGTTATCACCTGAGATTCCCCGCCAAAACTGTAAGAGAGAAAGGAAACCTGGAAGCCGGGGCCGACAACCTTCCAGATATCGTTTGGAAACTCTCCACCGGCTCAGTTCCAGTTTCTGATACCAACCGGAAGGCGCCGCGTGTATTCGGGCAACCCTGTTCCGGGTCCGTCGATAACCCTAGAGTTATCGACGGACCCGGAACAGGGTTGGTATTGGGGTTCTCCAACTTTTTGAAGTCGGAAGCCGAGGTTATTAAGTCAAGCAAATTCAGATATCAGCGAAATTTTGCCCATGAAATACGAGGCGTTACTGTTACAATTTTTTTCTCTCCAGCATACAAACTGACGAGAGATATCACGCTAGATCAGTTCAGTGATCAATGCAGTGCAGGCTACTATCCGGCACTCAGCCGCACCCGGGAATTATCGGGCAACATCATCATCAGTGACATTTTCCTTATTATCCCGTCTTTGGTATCATCCTTGTGTGATAGAAACAAGCACGAGGCTCACACACCACCAACTAATTAGCACTGATAGTGCGGCAACCGTGACGTGTAAAACACAGAAAACTTGAACAAAGAGCGGAAGAGCTTGCCTTTGGCCACCCCCACCCCCTCCTCCCGCCCATTCACCTGCCCACACCCACCCCGGCGTCTCAGCGTAGCGTCAGTGTGTCCCAAGTGTAGGAAGGCGAGACGAGCTGATGCCATTGGGCCGGTAGTGCGCGGTAAGGAAACAACATGAGGCGATCAACACACAGCCAACAAAACAACCACTAATGGCCAAATCTCAGTCCCTCTGTCTATGACCCGTAGTTCCCCCATGACCTGTAGTTCCCCCCCCCCCCCCCCCCCCCCCCCACACACACACCCGGCCATCTCCACTCATCCACCCCGCGCATCTCCTCCCCAGAGGCATCAGACTTCTTCAGCTGGCTGGAGATCGGGACTGAGTGTGGAAAACATCAAAGCTGCTGAAAACATGATGGTCAAAACGTTTATACTATGGGTAGGGTAATAACGAAGCTAGAAAACCATAGCGTTTACTGTACTGTTAAATCTACCGGAACAGATCAACAAAATAGCTGAAGCATAGAGTACGTGTTTGTTTGTTTTTTGTTTTTTTGTTTTTTACACCTCTGTCAGGCTTTCACATGAATACATTGCACAGAATACAACAACAAAAAACAAAAAAACAGCGACATACGAAGTTGGGAAAAGGCACACACACACACACACACACACACACACACACACACACACACACACACACACACACTCACACACACACACACGCGCGCGCGCGCGCGCGCGCAGAATCCCCCGTGACCGTACTGACTATCGCAAGGTTTTCAAAAGCCGCGGTCAAATGAACCCTTTCCACCTCTGAGCGGATTCAGTTCCGCCAAAATTTAGGTCGTTAAAATTAAATAATCCTTATTTAAAAACACAACATCAACAACAATAACAGCTTTTCTTTCGATTGATGTCAGCGACACCTGCACGATCAGTTATAATAATCGAGAAGCCCCCACCCCCACCCCCAGCCCCCACCCCCCTCTTTGATTTTTCGAGTACTGTTTGAGATTTCAAGCTTTGCCCCCCCCCCCACCCACCCACCCACCCAGTAACCGAAAAGGGTTCTTCGTAAAGCCATTAAGCCAAAGCAACTACTATGTTGGAAATACTGGTGAGCATACTCTCGTCTTTACATTGTACTGTAGCGCGTAACTGTGCGACAAGCATGTGTAGTGACGACTGAGGACCGGAGAGGGTAAAGGGAGACAGACGGAGACCCCCCCCCCCCACACACACACACACACGCACACTGTCCCGGGGGTGGGAACGACAGCTAGACACATACACTACACTTCCAATCACATAAAAATGCGGACCAAGTTCTGCACAAGGGATTCACCAATCGTCCCATTGAGCCTCCGTTTTCTCTGATCAAAGCCAACGCTCTCATACAGTAGGGGGGATCGAGCGGAAGGAACGGCGTGTAAGTAGGAGGTGGAGGGGGGGGGTGGAGGGGGGAGAACAGCAGAAGGCAGTGGCTGGGTGCGGAGTGGGAGGTGGATGAGGGTGTTGCGGAAGATGGGTGCTCACACACACTATAGTTAACTCCCCTGAAGAGTGGTTTATGAGGGACGTGCCGAGAAGGGGCCGAGAGAGACAAAAATTGATATTTCACTAACTCAGTACCACCCCCCCCCCCCCAACTGGTCATTATCGTACAGTTTAACTATCTATGACGGGAGACTTGGATCAAAGGTTCAGCCATGAATTGCTCATCAAAACTGATTTCTCCATTCAGTTTTGTATTAAAGACGTAAAATGCCAGGGGTGTGTGTGTGTGTGTGTGTGTGTGTGTGTGTGTGTGTGTGTGTGTGTGTGTGTGTGTGTGTGTGCCAGTGTTGAATGAAGCTAGCTAGAGAGTGTTCAAGTTGCATGTAAATGATGTAGTAAGTTTACTGCAGTGTCATGGCGGCCGCAGGTCTAGACCCCGTACAGTGACTGATCAGGCAGCAGCAGCTCCAGTCACACAGAGTTCAACAATTACATGTGCAAACGGAAGAAGAAGAAGAAGAAGAAGAAAAAAAAAAAACTATATCAGAGTGAAAGCGCTGCCAAAACGTACGGTGTCGCCAACAACGGTGTAAACTGTGTACACTATCGCTAGCGATGATCTGGAAATCTCTTTTTGAAACGAAACTGCCGACTGCAGCATCAGTTCCTGACGTCATTCAGTCAGTTTCGCCTGGGCGACGGCGTATGGTGGAGCGTACACTGTTGTTGGCAACACCGTACATTGAAACCGTACTGACGGCGTCGTCATAACCGTTCTGCGACTAACATTACTGACCACTGATTTCAGGAGAGCGCTAGTGTTTGATTCATGGTGCACAAGCCAGGCGCTAGCCGCGCCCAGATAAGTGGTGGTCACGTGGTGCAGTGATTAAGCGTTTAGTGGCTGTACTCACTTCACTGAACGGGATAATTGAGTTGTAAAGTCCCTAATTTCCCAGTTAATGAACCCTTCCCCCCCCCCCCACCCCCCATCCAGGCCCCACACCCTTCAGTTTCCTTCGTCGGTCTTGATTCTGACTTAGTGCCGGCCGGACCGGAGTAGAGGAAATTCCGGCATACTAGTAGTCAATGTGCTTGAGGGTCAGGGTATGGTATTTGGCTGTCCGGCCGCCTGTCCGCCGTCCGGCAGTTGTTTTTTGGGGGGTTTTTTGGGGTTTTTTTTTTTTTTTTTTTGGTTGTTGTTGTTGGTTTTCATTTCAGTCTCTCTTCTGTGTGTGTGTGTGTGTGTGTGTGTGTGTGTGTGTGTGTGTGTGTGTGTGTGTGTGTGTGTGTGTTTGCGCGCGTGAATCAGCCCATCCTCAGACTTGGAGGGGGGCGGGGGGGGGGGGTGTGGGAGGGGAGGGGTAGTCGAGCTCAATTGTGGAACATTGGACTTTCCGGCAGTGCTCAGTCGTGTCGTGAGTTCGAGTCCTGACTGGAAGGCAAAGACGTTTGCTGACTTTTTCATCGTTGCCCCGTCTTTACCCTCATATGGTGAACAAGGACGTTGATGTACAGTGACACTCCACTCACAGCTTCGGTTCATGTAATCAATTCCGCTAAATATAGTACAAAATATTTCCCTCTTCTTAAATTTGTGTGCAGAGTAAAAACTGGCAATCTGGGGCGTTTTGTTGGCTTTGCAAATGAGTTTCATGTCAGGTAATAGTGAAAACAGAAGAAAGAAAAAAATATTTAAAAAAGAGCCTGGCATGTGGACTATTTGTATTCATGCGCGGCTGGCACAAGAGCTAGCAGACGACAGAGGAATGAGGGGGTAGGTGGTCGCTGCTAGCATTGCAAAAAAATCTGAATATTTGAATTTGTTTAAATTTACCCTACACAAGTGTCTTTGGCTGCTGGATTGTTTTTTGTTTTGTTTTTTTTTTGGTTTTTTTGTTGTTGTTTTTTTGTTGTTGTTTGTTTGTTTGTTTTTTGTTGTTGTTGTTTTTTTGGGGGGGTGAAATTTGAAGCATTTCTTGGGTGTCATGCGAAGCGTTATGTTCTTCTTTCTTCTTCTGCGTTCCCTGTTCTGGACTCCGCCTCAGATGATTAGGTTTGTGGTCTTTATATAAGCAGTGGTCTTCAAGAGGTCTGTTTTGCTGCCCCAGAGTTTCTCTGCCAGTGTGGCTCCGTTCGGCCAGTGTTGTGTCCTTGCTTCTTTGAAAAGGGGGCAGGACTGCAGAATGTGTTCCGGGGTTTGAGGGGCTGTTCCGCACGGACAGTCTGGTGAGTGTGACAGCCCAAGGCGGCACAGGTGGGCACGCAGTCTGCAGCGTTATGTTAAATTATTATAGCGTTTTGTTTGATTGTTTCTTTTACATCGGTATCTGTATAGCGTAGCCTAAACACTTAGCCAACCAACTCAGACTCACGCTCACGCGGTCACGTGCTCAACAACGACGCCGCACAAACCAGCTGAGCTCGGCTACAACGCCCACCCAGTTTCTCGTGTAACAGGGGGAGACAAGCCGTGCAGCGAGTTACCTGAAGCACTGGTTGTGGGTGTCGGAGTGAGTGATCCGATTTGAGCTTTGAGGTCACACGGAGGGCTGACATGTCTGGAAACGTTGCCGAGACACACCCCCGGGCTCCTCATCCCCTCCCCCGGGACTACGGATCTCTCTATAAGGTCGCGATCTCTCCTAAGTGCTTGCACGCCCGGTTGCCGACAATTCCGCTTGTTACTCACTTGAACTTTCAGACCCGATCAGATTCAGTTTTCAACAGTCTGTTGGGTTTGAAGGAGGAACTTGGAGGGGGGACACTGATGCTCCCTCTCTATGGGACAACTGTGATGGTGTCACTTTTGTCTGTGCTTTTGTTCTGTCAAGATTAGACTACTGCAACTCTTTGTATGCTGGGTGTCCGAAATATCTGCTAGACAAGCTACAAAAAGTCCAAACTCTGCGGCAAGGCTTGTGTTTAGAGTGAGGAGATCCCGCGAGCATGTCACACCCCTCTACAGAGAACTGCACTGGCTTCCTGTCAGCGCAAGAATTCATGCTATATATGCTATAACTGCATCACTGCCTCCTGTCCTTCATACCTTTCCTCTCTGCTGCAGCTGTACACACCCTCCAGACAACTCACATCCTCCGCTGACACCCGCATCCTACGCATTCCACAGGTTAAATCAAAAACACTAGGTCAGCGAGCAGTGCTCTACCACGGTCCAGTCATTTGGAACAGCCTGCCTGCCCATGTTCGCCATGCAGAATCAACGTACTCTTTTAAAGTCGCTTTAAAGTCTCATTTCTTCCAGCAGTATTATACAGACTAACCGTTCTCTATCATCACTGTTACCATCATTGTCATTTTAGGATGTCGTGTTAGGATGTATCATCGTCAAGTTGCGTGTATGTAACGTGTATGTGACGTGTATTTCATGTGTATGTAATGTGACGTATTTCATGTGTGTATTGTGAGGCGCCCAGAGCTCCAGCAGGAGGTTGGGCGCCAGACAAATCCTTATTATTATGATTATTATTATGCCCTTACAGTTTTGGGCATAATTTTTTTTTTTTAAAAACGTCGTGCGGCTGTTTACAAAAAAGTAGAGGTAGGTGCGAGTGTTCGAGCCTCCATTAGCCGCGAATTAGTCTTTGGTGCTTGCGGCGGCTTAAAGCCCGGAAAACTCACTCACTCTCTCAAGCGTCCATATCAGTCGAGGGTGATTTTCAAAGGCGGGGACACTACACAAGGCCCGTGCAAAATTAAACTGGGTTCTGTTGCTGTTGGGATTCAGTTTGAACCTTTCAACTTCCGATCTCAAGCGGTTGATACATCACACTTGTCGTTGTTGTTGTTGTAGTTGTCGTCGTCTTCTGTTTGATGGTAATGATGGCGTGAAAACAAGTTTGATTACCTCAGTATATATATAAATAAAACTTTTCCGGGACATTCTTGTGGTCCAGGTTCCATACTGTAGACCAGTAAGAAACAGAAACGTCACGCGACTTCTAGACGGGTTGAGGACGGAGATCCTGTGGATGGCACACCTGAAGAAAGGTTACCTGAGGTCCTCAGTATATACTGCCGATGGAGAACGCCGCCCTCCGCCAGAGAAACCTTGATCGTCCGCTATTTCCTGAGAATGAAGACATCCCTTCTCTGATCTTAAAAGATGTCAACCCACTCAGGCAGTTACTAAAATCAAACTCAACCCGCAGTGCATTTAGAACTGATGTACTGGAGGCGAAACGCTGGAAGACTCCTCGCACCATTTTTTGCTTTGAACCACTTTGCCGTTCGGAAGATCCGCCGCAAGAGAATAGCGGAAGTGTAGATCAGATAGCTTTCTTTATACCCCCTCCCTTCGCCCCCCCCCCCCTCCCCCTTCCCCCAGCCCTTGTTTTGCCCTAGGAGAAAGATTAAGCTGTTCACACAAAGACGTCACAAAGTATCTTTTATGTATACGGTGTCTATATCTGAACACAGGTACCCCCTTCTCATCCGGTGGGTTCTCATAACGGAAGCCGCCTCCCAAAAAGCAACACTGTCAAAATGTTTGTTTATGAAATATCCGTCATATATCTAATGGACATCGCAAACTCGCTGCTAATGTTTTGTTTTCTTTTAACTCAAAGCAAACCGCTCCACAACCGTGGCAAAACAAGTCTCCCCTAGACAGAAGCGAAAGGCGCTGTGTGTTTGTGTTCGCGTGGGGTGATGGATGCGTTAATGATGTTTTTTCTAGCGAGTTGCGAGTGAGGTTTACATGGCGCCTGTGAAGTGTTCCCGCCAAGACAAACATGGCGTCAACAGGTACGTGAAACTCGCACATTTATCTTTAGACATCAAACTGCCACTTTCAGTCTTGCACCAAAACTGACGACTACTTTCCTGAGCGGTGCTGGTGAATCAATACGGTCGATGAGTGAACAAAGAAGGAGGAGAAAAAAGGCCCGGGTGGTGTTATCCCCCATGCAACTCTCTCACCCACCCACCCCCTCCCGACACACACACCCTTGAAAATAAAGAAAGAAAAAAAAACTATCTCACTGATCTTCCTCAGTCCCCGCACACTTCCGGCCGTGCCCCTACCCCCGCCCAAAAACAAACAAACAAAACAACAACAACAAACAAACACAAAAACACCCCAAACAAACAACTACACAAAAAACCCAACTCTCTGACGCGTTCAAGTCAGTCTACCGAACAAAGGAGTGACCCGACTGCTGCTCGACTAAGAGCTCCACTTGTTACAAAACACGTTTTTATGTGGTCAGTTGACAGTCGAGTCTGGACTACTCTTAGTACCTTTGTGGTAACAGGACAAAAGATTAACACGTACCACTACAAGTGCCAACAGCTGATTCAGCGGAAGACAGACAATTCAAATTTTTGCGCTCACGGACGTCGTCACTGGAAATGGCAAGATGTCAACTGACATGTGATCAGTGGCGCGTTAGGAAAGAGGTGGTGGAGTAGATCAGCAACGTCAGTGTCACTTGTCAGTCCGTATCGCGTTTTGCCAGGTACGGCAGGTAAAAGCGATGGAATTTCGGTCGGCAGGTAGGAAGGTCCCACGCGGTCAGATGTTAATTAGCGTGATAGGAAAGACAGACCGAACCAGTTACACCAGCCTCTATCTCTCTCTCTCTCTCTCTCATATGTGACGGTGTGTGTGCATGCTTCGCCCCCCCCCCCCTCCAGCGTGTGTGTGTGTGTGTGTGTGTGTGTGTGTGTGTGTGTGAGAGAGAGAGAGAGAGAGGAACTGTCGGGCGGTGCACTGTGACATTGCTGACTGTAATCATGATGTGGGATGACGGGATTGTTTGCACCGACTCGGAGTGAGCACCAAACGCCACATCATCAACATACATATTTTATCACCGCCTGCCATTAACTGTCGCCCTGTAATTGTCGTTTGTTACGTGTTTGTGTTGAAGAGCCCGTCGTCTTATCGAGGGAATACGATGACATACACAGGCGAACACTTCCTCACGTAGCGAGTTCTTCTGGACCGCACGTTGTCTCTCACTCACAGAAAACACGTGAGCGCGTAGAAAAGTTATAACCGAGTGGAGTTTATTACAGCACTTCTCTGGTGTTACACAGCACTTTCAAGCTTCGCAAATACAAGCTTCTCTCGTGCACACACACACACACACACACACACACACAAACATCTCCGGGCCTTATATACAGTTACGACATTCTAGTACATTCTGGACCACTCTTATAAAAGCCGGAACCAATCACAAATCAGAACGTGAATCACCCTACCACTATCTTAAAACTAAAGAAGAATCCAGATTAATCAAGTACCTGCCCGCCGAACCTAGGCGCGTTATATAACACCTTCTAATCGTAAACAAATCAGAACAAAGCGATTTGCACGAAATTTCCGAGCGACTCAGCTCTAGGCCCTAAGTGCACACCTTTCGCCCGAGGCGAAATAGCTACAGTCAAAACAAGGTCACCACTTCTCGAATACTCGTGACAAACAATAGAAACTTCTGGATCACGGGAAACTCATTTACAGTACTGAACTAAACATTGCAACTTTACTGTCTCACTAAACTACAAAAAAAAAAACAACATTACAGCTGTTATCCTACAGCATACAAAATACAAACAAGAAGGCACAGCCACGCTCGTAACATCGTCAGTTACGTCATAATAACGGCCTTTTCCCGCTTGTGGCTCGCCTTCCGGAACAGGTCTCAGAGAACGAGAGAGAGAGAGAGAGAGAACACTGATCATCTGGACTGAAAGAGAGAGAGGGAGAAAGATGAGAGAGAGAGAGACATACACACACACACACAAAGCGGAGGGGGGGGGGGGTTGGGAGGTAGTGATAATTCCCAGCAGGCGCCGTCTATTTTAAGTAACACCCTATCAAAACATGGCGCCTCACTAGTGACCAGTAAAAGCAAGTTTGTGGTCAGTATCTGAAGGCTGTATATATATCAGGAGATAACGCACTCGGCTGTAGGGTAAATACCTGTCATTGTCCACTGAGCCACTCATCGCCTCTTTACACACACTGGCATGTCAGTAGAGACGTGAAGTGTTTCATAACACATCCTACAACACGTGTAGTCGCTCGGAGCGCCGGTGGATAACGACTCGTGCCAACACTGAGTGCGAGAGGACAGGGTTCGAGTCCCGTCTGACTGGGGTATTGGAATTCTCACATCTAATGATCTAGTGTGCAGCGCGGCCGTCCATTCAGGTGATCGCCGGAAATTTTCTTCGGATACCGACTTCATACAGCCAACCCAAAACATAAATAAATGAATGCAATGAAGTAACTGCGATTCTAATTTCCGGAAATTGAATGACTGTGCTTACCCTTCAGACCACGTGAGTGTAATGTATAGATTCCGAGAGAGACGACCGGCCGGAATGAACGGTGCCACAGACTAGACAGTTTATAGACAGACCCGAATATAGAGAAGGGTGGTGGACTTGCCGAGTGAATGGGGAGGGAGAGGGGATACAGCCGTCGTGGCGTTGTACCGTGACGATCGCTTACATGTATGGTAACAACTCCTCCCTCCCTTTCCCGCTAGGCGGCGCTTGGCTCGAGCTCCTTCCACACACGGTCAGTTTTCTTACTTTGTAAAGTATTCTGTTGCTAAGAGTTTTGTGAAAGCACACAAGATTCATTCGACCGTCATTCATCCTGAAAGCCTTGACAGAGTTTCCAGAAATGAATAAAGTGAAAAAATAAAGAAAAAAGAATTGTCAGCACAGGGGACGCGTGAACTATAAAAATTTTTTTAAAAAAACGGCTTATAAGGCAACAAAAGGACCGCGACATAGAAAAGTTTGAAAGGAAAAATATAGTTTCATCTTGCGCCCGCGAGTTCAGCCTGGATGCTAGCGGGGAGGGGGTGCGAAGAGGGGGGGGGGGAGTGGGGGAGCAAAACACAAGGGGAGAAACTTTGGTGAAAAATCCTCCGGTAGGCTCTGTACACACACTCACACGGACACGATGATGCGTGTGAGAGCGGGAGCTGGCCATTACTAACTGCTTCCAGGCTGCCTCACGTTAGAGGATGCTGCGCTGGCTTTGTCTGTGTGGAGGTGAAAAATCCCGGCGACTCGGATGCCCTGAGCGGGACTCGAACCCCCCGGCGACCTCTTGCATTAATTGCGAAAGTCGTTACCACAACCCCGCCGACCGCCCATGCCAGTAGCTACTCTGAGCTTCAGATTTTTTTTTTTTTTTTAAAGTTACCATTCATGACTGTGATCCGAGGGCAGCGCGGTTCATGTATCTGTGATCTCTATTGAACACAGCCAGCGCCTGATCAGCCCTGTGCAGTTCCCGTCATGCCCCAGCCCTCCAGATCTTCCCGCGCTGGCCAATCAAATCACCGGGATGACACGCGCCACATCCGGGCACCATGTGAACCCTGTCTCCCTCATGAAAATTGAACACGGATTACTCCCTGTCCCCTAGACTTGTCGCCCTTTGCCCCACTCTTCTTTTTCGTCTGCGGTGACGGTCCGTGATGGGGTTGTCGGTGTCGCTGGCGGGGGGAAAAGGGTAGGGGAGATGAGAGAGAGGGCTCGGGGACAATCTGAGAGAGTTATGCGACACCACGTCTGCTTCAGGAACTGCAGGTCTTGTCGCTCGCAGCCTGACATGAGACGGCAAAGTCTGCACTGGTTTGGGATTCGAGATGCCGCAAGTAGTCCTCCTCCTCCTCCTCCTCCTCCTCCTCTCTCTCTCTCTCTCTCCTTTTTTTCGCTCACTGATTTCACCATTTTAAGGTTTGAGCCGCCAGAATTGTCATTCTGGACTGCGGTATTATTATTCATTTTTTGCTTACGTCAGAGGGAAGACGCTATAGCGCAGTTGGTACTGGTAGAGCCACTAGTACCACAGACAGTACAGACAGAAGGTCTAAACTTTAAACGTCAGAACACTCACCCTGCTTTTTTTCCCCTTTCGCTATTACACCCTTCCACTTACTTCATAATCACTCTTGATTTTGCTACACTACATATTCACAACAACACAACGCTAAAGAGCATGGACAAGCAATTCAAAATATGTAGTTTTAATTTGTAACACTGCATGAGCCACGCTGCCAGGATTTGTAACATTGCATGAGCCACGCTGCCAGGATTTGTAACATTGCATGAGCCACGCTGCCAGAATTTGTAACATTGCATGAGCCACGCTGCTAGGATTTGTAACATTGCATGAGCCACGCTGCCAGGATTTGTAACATTGCATGAGCCACGCTGCCAGGATTTGTAACATTGCATGAGCCACGCTGCCAGGATTTGTAACATTGCATGAGCCACGCTGCCAGGATTTGTAACATTGCATGAGCCACGCTGCCAGGATTTGTAACATTGCATGAGCCACGCTGCCAGGATTTGTAACATTGCATGAGCCACGCTGCCAGGATTTGTAACATTGCATGAGCCACGCTGCCAGGACTGCACTGAAAATCTAACGGAACTAACAGGGCCTCAGAACCATTGAAAACTGTCGAGATGCCAAGCCCGGCAAACTAACAAACCATGTTTTACGGCAAAAAAACATTCTCGCCTGACTGGTAACAACCCACTGACAACAGTCGTGCTGATACTGTGCACGTCAACTGCTGGTTTGCGAAGTACTAACATTAACCGAGTGTTAAATCACTTCCTCCCTAAGGAACCGTTTTCCGTGAGTCCCCAAACGCTTGGTACCAATAACTACTGACGTACCAGACTCGATCAGCACAGGCAACACGCTGCCTTACTCCCGCTTCCCAGAACTCCCCCTGCGGACAAACGCTTCGAATCTGTCACAGAACCCAGCGAAGTGTATTAGCGAAACTGGTCAGCGGTGACGAGGCAGTGGCATCGCTGCCGTCGGAAGCGCTCCAGTCTAGTAGAACAAAGGCATAGTCTGATTGCTGCCGGTTTCACACCGATGAGTGAGAGGTCACTGAGCACGCGCGCAGGACCCTTAACGAAGTGTTTGGGAGAGGCCAATCACAGGCGTTTCGTTGCTCAGCTACGCTTCACTACTTTCTGAAGCCCTCCAGTATAGCAGAACCAAGGGGTGATATGACTGCTGCGGCTTTTACATCGGGATGAGAGATCACTAATCATGCGCACAGGATCCCCAGCGAACTGCATCGCGGGTTTGACCAACCAGATGCGTTCCGTCGGTACTGAGGCGGAGCAGTTGCTTCCTCTGAAGCGTTCACGTCTAGCAGAACGAAGGAGTGGTGCGACTGCTGCGGGTTTTACGTCGCGGGAGGGGAGAGGTTACCGAGCATGCGCGCGACACCTTTACGCTGGTTTTCGGGCCAGTGTCCGCAGGGGTTGTTTGTTGAGGGAGGTGAGTGGCTTTGCGCGACTTCTGCGAGGCTGAGAATGGTGCTGGTCTCCCAAAGCTAGCGGTAAAATTGGAGGCTGGAGAAGGAATCAACATTCACTCTCCCCTTGCTCACATCATGTCGACCGCGCGTCAGTCGCCATAAAGACCAACACGGCAGCGCCAAGATTACAAAACCAGCCCTCCCTCTACACCCACACCGCTAGCGTTTACACGAGACTGTCAGAAACTGGTCGTTATGTGGCCGATTGTTGACTGTTGCCATGTTATTTTACTGCCCAGCTTACAGGAAAAAGGGGGCGCACTTCTCTTTTCATGTGAGAAAACGATAACAGCAGTCCTACGCATGCCTCCCCCCCCCCCCTCCAACTCTATCCTCCTTCAGACCTCTCTCTTCTCCCCCCCCCCCCCCCCACCAGACCTCCATCACCACAACGTACCCCATCTTTTTTTTCTTTTTTTCCCCCTTTTTTGTGTGTACTTTTCAACATGTGCAAAGTCCAACGCCGGTCTGAAGGGCGTCGGGGAGCCGGAGTGGTCGAATGGTAGAGCGTTGGACTTCTAATGCTCGGGTCGTGAGTTCGATCCCGGCTGGGGCCAAATATTTGTGCTGGCGTTTTCATCGTTGCCCCGTCTTTGATATCACCCTATGTGGTGGAAAAGGACGTTAAACACCCAAACACCCACCCACCCTGAAGGGCGTCGTGTTTCCAGCTTGTTGTGTTGATTGGCGGCCATGTTGCTGTCAGCAGTGACCAGCAAGACAGGAAGCGACATATCAGACTTCCAGCACTCCAGTCCCACCCACTGATCTGCCCAAACCTTTTTCTTCTTTTTTTTTTCTTTTTTTTTTTTTTTTCTTCTCTCCTTTTAGTTTTGTTGTAGTTTCATACATCAGCACATTTCAACTTCGCCTTTTCTTGATTTAGTAAAGTTTGTATGGCATCTCCCGCCTGAGACTAAACATCATAGTTTTATGCTGGGAGGGGGGGGGGTCTCACTGCCAGTGTCCCGTCTTTGATATCACGCCGGCTGGTGTGGTAGAAAAGGACGTTAAACCCCTAACAACGAGCAGCCAATCCTTGGCACTACGATCACCCTTCAGTTTCCCCACACGCTGCTGCCCGACAACTGGCAAATCCGGATGTTGGACGGCCAGACATCGGTGTGATATTAACACGTGACATGTCCTTCCCAGGCTTCCTCGGCCAAAGCGCTGCTCCTTTCATCAAGCACAGGCGCCTGCAGCTTATCATCTGCCCTTGTCGCGTGCAAGTTTTCCCTTGGCTCTGAGTATGGAACCAAACACGAGGCAATACCTGTACCTGTGCCTCGCCACATCTCGCACAGCCACACCACCTGAAATCCACGTACAGACGCCTGCAACTTTTCACCTGCCCTTGTCGTGTGCGACCGTTCTTGGACTCTGAACGTCAGTGCAAGCCGATGGCCGGGACAGAGATGGAAGGAAGCTCGCAGCAATACCCGTGCCTGTGCTCCAAGCTCCTCTTGTAACGGAGCCGTCTTTTCGCATTTTTCACCGGCACAAAATTCCCTCGCGAAATAAAAAAATAAATGAAGGCCCAAGTCGAGCCGAGCCTATCACGGAGCGAGTACAATAGTGATACAATCCGATCCCAATCAGATCCCCTCCGCCAATCCCACGACCAGCACATTTAATTTCCGCCGGCACCGACAACAGCGCCCCCTCTCCAGCCTCCACCTGATTCCTGGACATTAATCAGCATCTGTAGCGTGCTTTATCTCACTGACCACGTCTAGCAACTAGCGCGGGACACGAGACGGGGATGCCGCGATGGCTCGAGGGGAAAACCTTCCCAGTTTTACTTGCCGGACATCAGTCGGAATATTTTCAGTCTGAAGACGAGGCTGGGGAGGTTTCTCAACGAAAGAGTCCAGCGCGTATGGGCTTTTCAGGGCGCGGAGACGCTACAATGATGTGAACTGCCCTGAACCATTGTGTTTTTGTTGTTGTTCAGTGTTTGTTTGCATTCTGTTGTTTTTGTTTTTGTTTGGTTTTCGTGGTTGGGGCTCTTGGTTTTGGTTCAGTTTTGTTTGTTTGTTTGTCCTGGGGTGGGGGCGTTGTTGTTATTTTGGGGTTTGTTTGTTTGTTTGTTGTTCAGAGTTTTGTGAACTAATGGCAGACACATTGAAACTCAAGCGGCGATGTTTTGTGACTGAGGTACACGTGTCGTCCATTGTTTTGATATGGTGTTGCCAGTCTACAGTTCAGCCCCAAAACAATCACGCGATCTCTGGCACACGGCACGGGTTGGGGACAACATGCAGGGTACCTCAAGTCTGAGGTGAATTTTCGGGCTGAAGCGTGAATTTGTCCGGTCTTCCAAACCTCGATGTATTTGATACCGACGAGAGATCAGGCGTGCTTCGGCACTCAATTCCCATTTTAATCGAACAAACTCGCAACCTAACCCTCACAGCGCTGCACAGTCTGACACGGCTTATCTGCCCGTAATCGACCTCTCCAGCAGTTATCCTCCTGGTCGGGTCTCGCCTCTCTCCAGCAGTTATCCTTCTGGGCCCGTATGTAAAAGTCGAGGTTAATTTAACCCACGGCTGCGGGCCTAACCCAGACTATGACAAAAAAAATCCAAAAGCAAAATTAAATTTAAAAAAAAAGGAAGCGAAGAAAGAAAGACAAAAATCCTTCTGTAACGGCTTAGGCACCTCGGTGGAATGGGTCCGCTTCCTGATTTAAAACATAAAACAACAGAAAATTTAACCCTAGAGCTAGTTTAGTTCGAGGTTAGACTCTAATCCAGGGCTAAAAGCCCTAACCTCGGCTATTACATACGGGCCCTGGTCGGGTCTCGCCTCTCTCCCGCGATAGTCAGCTCATTCCGCTAGCGGTGGTCGCTAGGTGTCGCGGGATGCCGGTGCTGATGGTGGCATGGCGGCAGGAAAGGTGCACATCAATTATATTAACCCGACCAGTAATTAAATGGAGCAAGGGATTACTGCCGGTCGCTCGTGCCATGTATCGGATGCCAGCACGTGACCTGAGTTTTGTCAGCTGACCCACTGTGTCGTTCATCTTGCTTCCTCACCTCCTCTTCACGTTCGTGTGTGGGGAAATTCACTCACTGACTCGGTGACAGGGTGCCTTGCATTGTCAGCGAAGATCATGTTGTATTCGTGATCTTTGTTGTCAGGCCCCGCGGCGGAAGTTGACAATTGTTAAAGGTGATCAACATAGTAATTCATACGTGGGAGGGGTGTGATCGGCGGTGTGGGACAGACGAACAATTTTGTGCTCAGTGTGGCTTCAGTTAAACCGAGTCTCAACATGGTATGACAACGGGCATACGTCAAGACTGAGCGCGTGGAAAACTAGTCATCGAGTCTGCTTAACCCTTTCACTGCCAGAAGCATTTCGGTTCACTCACGGATAACATGTCTTCACGTCACTCTGCTGTAAACAGGAATCATACCTATACTGTATCTAGAGAGTTTTTTTTTTCCCCTCAACTACTGGAAAGTCTAGATCAGATCAAACATTTTCAACTAATTTGACAGTGGGGATACTGCTGCGATTCATGAAATCCTGCGACGGCGGCAGTAAAAGGGTTAATGTACGCGTCAGAATCAGTCACATCTAACACCACTGTGGTGACTCTGCCCGGCGTACACGTTGCCCTACACGTGTAGTGAGCAGACGACATTCTTTGGTTGCGGACTGAGGACCACTGAGCTAGACGGCGCTGACTGGTTGCTATTTTTAGAAGCTTTGTCGAGTCCCAGTCTGACCAGGAATGATCTGGACCGGAGGTTCAAAGAAAGTCGCCTTTGTCTGATGGTAGAAGCCACAAAGTCACGACAACGGTTGCACTGAGCAAATGTTCAGTGGTCATGGAACTACTCTCAGCTACTTTAAACTTACCCTGGCCGTCCTTCATTTGAAAGACAAAACGGAACTCCGTCAGTACAGTCATTCCGAGGGTTAAACAATATGGCGGGAGAGTGCTTCAGGGGCTACCACGATTCAAAAGTTCTTACGACAATCAGTACCTGTAATGTGAAACAACTGATTTGAAATAAACTAGTGTCCAAAAGAAACGATACCAAGGGTTGGCAAGGACATACAATAAAAGCAGAACAATACAGAAATTTCAGAGTGGTATATTTCATTAGCAAATGTTTCCGGTATTCCCGAGCGCAGACGCAGTATTTGGGACGTGGGATACGTAAACCTATGTTTTTAGGCCTCGGGGATCACTTTGCACAAAAACATTCTGACAACAGTTTGGTATCGTTTCTTTTGGACACTAGTTTATTAGCATGTATCCTATTTACACTGTATCATGGTTGTGTGTAGTTTTCTGTAGTGACACGGCTCTTTTAACTGTAGAATATGTTGCTGTCCGAACTGTGACTGGATCTAAAAATCAGACCATGGTGCCCCCCCCCCCCCCCCCCCTGCGTTTGATATCAGTATTAGCATGTATTTTGTTGTGTTTTGTTTTGTTTTTCTGACAGCATTTTCGTGAGTCCGGCCTCCAAACTTGTCGAGTCGAAGTCAGCAGCGCAGGAGAAAAGCCGCCATTTTGATTAAACCCCATGGTACTCAGGGCTGATTGGCGCCGCAAGACAAAAACTCCCGTCATACAGTGCAGGCAGTTGAGGATGGCCCGAAACAGATGGTGTTTTGTAACAAGGCCCCATCCGACACTTCACCGCTTTCGCAACATGTTTGTTTTTGCCCCAAACAGATGCTGGTAAAATAAAACTTCGCTCACACACAAAAAAAAAGCCAGCAAGGTAAAGGCAAACAGCGAGAGGGTTTTCACGGATGTTTGGTGTTCTGACAAGCATCATCACCCCCAAACCACTCTGGTGCTGAGATATTGATGGAACCGCCAGGCGCTGTAAGCTTGCAAAAGGATAGCGGTTCACACTGTGTAGACAGAGAGGCTTTGGACGGATGCGTTACTAACATATGGTCGGAGCTGACACTTGGACGGGCGCCGCAGATTGTCTTGAATTTCAAGCCAGAAAATGAAGTGTGCCGAGCAACGCGACACTCAGAGAGAGAGAGAGAGGTGGGGGGGGGGGGGGGAGAGAGAATGAATTCAGTGAAATGAAATGGCTGTTACTGATTTGAGAACGGTAGAAGTTGTTCGTGTGCAGACCAAGTTTCAAACTTGCTAAAAACTTCAAACATCCAAAATACGAAAAAAGGAACAAATTGAAACGAAGCACTGAAATAAGAACATGAAAAATAATATAAAACACATACAACAAAATTATTCAGTGCGTGTGTGTGTGTGTGTGTGTGTGTGTGTGTGTGTGTGTGTGTGTGTGTGTGTGTGTGTGTGTGTGTGTGTGTGAAAGGGGGGGGGGAGACTCAAGCTCGAACTCAGCTTGAAATTTTAGCACGGCAGCCGTGATCACACAGTGTAATAATATTGACAGTAAAAAGAAAAACAACAACAACTAAAATCCGGAAATGTCAGAGAGAGAGAGAGAGAGCGATGGGCCTTTCTTCACGTAAAGAAAATTAATATTGAAATTTAAAAAAAGAAGCTTCGGTTAAATTATGAGGTTTCCAATGTCGCAGTGTTATGACTCTCTCCTCAGTGCTGAGAACCTCACACTGGCCGAACTAATAGCGGGACTATTTTCAACAAGAAAAAAGTGCCAAATATCACTCCGTCTCAGCCTGGTGTCCGTTCCCAACAGGACTGATTACAACACCTACGTGCAGCACGTGTGTAGTAGTCGGATGTCAGTTCAACAGGAAATTTCCATCCCGACCCTTTTCCGGATCCGTCGATAATTCTAGGCCCCTGCGACGACGACCAAGTCGGGCTAACCGAGACCGAGCCGAGCTAAGTGATACCTACGAAGGAAAAAACAAAAATACTCGGTGGCAAAGGAAAGTGGACAGTTGCGAACAACGTTGAGGTCCCCGTGTTATTTCACAGTGTGCACAGAAGCGGTGAAAACTGTCGCATTCACCAGCACAGTACATTCTCAGCCTGTTTCGAGATAATTGCCTGCATGAGTCCCCCCCCCCCCCCCCCCCCCCCCGTGCATACACAGACCCGCAGCATATATGCATCTTTCGTGGCAGCTCACAGTGAGTTTGTGCTCTGTCACGAAAAATGCGTGCTTGCTGTGGCAAGGGAGACAACTCATGCAGGCAATAATCTCGAAACAGCCTGAGAATGTACTGCAACTGTCCACCTACCTTGTCATCGAGTAGTTTTGTTTTTTCCTTCTTAGGTATCACTTAGCTCGGCTCGGTCTCGGTTAGCCCGACTTGGCCGTCGTCGCAGGGGCCTTGAGTTATCGACGGACCCGGAACAGGCCCGGGTTGGTTCCATCCCATCCCTGAACACCCAATACCCAATCCTCTCTAGGTCACGAGGTAAACCGGAAGCTGCTGGCAGTGTCAAGGCAAAACTCGTCCACCACAGGAGCGGCGTGAGGTTTAACTCGATTGAAGCACACGGAAGTTAAGGTGCAATGATGCACTGACCAGGTCAGAGTACAGCGCTATTCTGATTGGTCACCGCTTTGAAACGCACAACTTCTGAAGATAGACCTTCCGGTAAGGGATTTAACTCTTTGGCCTTTCGTTCTTTCAACGCATACACGGAGTCATCAGACGAAGGAACCAATCCACAGCTGGAGTCGTATTGTTTTTCTTTCTTTTTTTTGTTGATTGTCATTATCAGTTTCGGAATCTTGCACTGAGTTTGGCAGTTCTTCTAAACGCTGAAAGAGTTTTCAAAATTGGAAACTCATTTTGAAAGTTATGATCAGTCAAAACCAAAAATGACAAGAGGCGAATGTGGACCCCCCTCCCCCCCCCCCCAACCTCCCGAGCCCCCTAATCTCATTTGAAGCTGTGCCTTTTACTTAACTAATGACAAAACGACAAGATACAACGCAGGAAGTAATATCTGACTTACCATTGTAGTTCTGGCCAAGTCAGCTGATCCACTGAATGTCGGTGTCCTGGTAGTCCACACAATGTGGATCCGTCCACTCAACACTCGTGTGTCCCCCCCCCCCCCCCACACACACACACACACTTGTCAGCAAAGCTACCGAACGAGACAGAAGACGAAATGTCACCCAGCTGAAAAAGAAATGATAGAAGCTGTCACCGGTTGTCGGCCCTGGCGTACATTCCGGACACACACAATTACCGCCCCTTTTCCCCCCAAACCTAGCGAAATGAAATTGTCTGAAACTCAGGCGCGGGAATCGCGCAGGACGAAATAAGGCGGGTCCTGCGTGAACGGGTAATACGCTTTGTGTATTGTCCATGATTTTGTTCTATATTGTTCCTACCGGGACGATTGGTGTCTGCTGAGAGAAATGTGATTTTGTGGCTGAAGGCGCCGACAGATTGGAATCACGAACCACGTGGCGTTATCAAACGGATGACTGTTCATATCTTCACCACATTCAAGCAGAAGCCGGACACTTCCAACTGAACTGCAAACTTTTTAACTTCGTAGCTGATTTGATTGGCTGGAGCGGCTGAATATTGATGACATGCGTTCTGAGATGAGTTTTCATTCGTGAGTTTTGTGTGAAGGATAATGTTGGCAGTACTCTACGACTTCCCATTCGTCTTTTCCAACACTTAATCACGTTTTGAGATTATTTTTTTTAATTCCGCGCACGGACACATGTCTCTACGGTTTAATCAGTCAACAAAACGGTTTAATCAAATAAACAATTTGAGGAGGCGTTGTAAGACAGACGGATAACCGATAAATGCAATAAAGGCCCCATGTTTACAGATTTTCATGCTGACACAGTTAAGTACTCAAACCGAAAAATCACCTCAAACCTAAGGTACCTTGCGTGCTGCGCATCGGAGATCACGTGATGTGTCACGGGGCTGAGCCCTGAAATGTACAGATCGTTCTGAGCTGTTTTGGTGGTGTTTTGCATCACAACACCTAAACACCTGCACCTGCACTGTGACAGCATCTTAAAGGCTGGCGCTGAGCCAACAGAAGGGTACACAAAGACGCGGCTAAAACAAGGACTGAGCGAAAGGCTTGTCGGCACGGTCAACAGCTGAGTACCAAACTTTGAATTTCCGCGCAGAGTGTCGACAATAATGTTTCAAAAACAACAAAGTATGTCGAGCGTACAGCCACACCTACAGGCGAAACTGTTCCTTTTTTTTTTTTTTTTTTTTTTTGGGGGGGGGGTGTTGTTGTTGTTGTCGTCGTCGTTTTTACTACTTTATCATCTCTTTCGGGAGATTTTGGCTGCTTCCCCATACTAGAGGATGCGGATGCGCGTCGCCGCGGTGCAGCGCCACCCAAAACCTATCCTTTTTTTACATTTTGCTGGGAGAGGAAAGCCAGATAACCCGGAGAGAAACCACCGATGAGCAGCCCGGTAGCCAGGAAAAACCGGTATCACGTATCACAAGCTCGACCAGGGCTCGAACCCACGCTTCATCACCGTTACAGTGGTGACGGCTGTACAGTACCGCGGCGGCTAAGTCCGACGCGCTATCTATTAGACCACCGCTCATATAGGTCGGCTTCTTTGGAACCCATTGAACATGGAACTGGCGCCTTCAACTGCACGATTCGAATGCAGTTGTTAGGTGCATCACTCCTTATCGGCTTAGTCGGAGGATGTATTCATCATCAAAACAAGAACGATCAAGAAAGACAACCACAGACAAGACAAATCTTGTTTGGGAAGGGATGTAACTCTGGGACAAGAAGAGAAACGACCCTCACGAGAGGAAAATGGCTGGCCACGGAACGATCAGGGAAGGGAGGTCAGGACAATCCAATTAAACACCGCAAAAATGTAAACATCGACATTTGTGTCCCGAACTTCTGGAAACAAAATAAAGTAAAATTGAAATGCGTAAACATTCGAGCAAGAAATGTCGTCAAGGGAGATCACTGAACGTTTTTGTCAAGAGTTCATTTCCTTTGACGATTCGGACAGAGAACTTGAAACGACATTACTCTGGGAACACTGGAAGAAGCGGCCGTTGAAACAAACGACTGGGGCTGAAAAAGCGGAAAAGAGTGATGTTGTGCATTGATTCAACGTTGTAATCAGCCGTTGTCATTGTAACCTGACATTGTCTCCACCGTCAAGCAATGACCAGAATTCATGACAATGCAGTCTGACTGAATGTGTAATCCATTCTTGTCGTTTTTCAATAGACGACTCCACTCGGAAAGCACCGAGGCTAAATCCCTACCAGTTACTGTGCCGTGTATTGGCAAAACACATGACGTCATTTTATGAAAAAAAATGGGTGATTTCAAAATGAAAGAGATTGACGTAATGGTCTTTTTCCTCAAATGACGTCAATGGACTTACTGCTTTCTTTCTACCTTTCAGTCATATCAAGCTACATGTGCTTTCCTCAGTCTTTGTAGTGTCTGGCAAGAAAGTTTACTATTGTGTTTATGATGCCGCGGCACGCGTATTGGCGGAATTCTGGGGGCTCGCCCCTTTTAACTGACAGACGTGGAGTCGTCTATTAGACAGATGAGTTCTTAAAATTTGATGCTGCTCATCAACTCTTCCAAAACAAAGGCTTACACCACTGCTGCAACAAATAAACAAAGGAATAATCGAATGAATAAATAAACTTACTGAAATTTTGTGTGCGTCAAAGAAGTTTCCGTGTACGCAAAATGAAACGTCAGACTTGATACAGTCAGACCTGACTGCATAATAATAATAATAATAATAATAATAAATTTCATTTATTTAGCGCACTTCTCAGATACAGTGACTCATTGCGCTAACACACATCACTCATACACATTCACACTATACAGACAAACACGTCAATCAGTATATTACACGTCACACAATACAAAGACACATCAGTTGAAAGCCTGTTGAAAAAGGTGCGTTTTCAGTCCAGATCTAAAAGCTGATAAAGATGGTTGTTGTCTCAGCCCCATAGGCAGAGAGTTCCAGACTGTATGGGGCGGCAAAACGGAAACATCGTTCACTGCATGAGACAGCCACTTGAGGGACGAGGGAAATGAGTGGCCTGCTTAGACAGGTGGCCGCTATGTTACAGGGTCATTTCAGTTAGCAGACATACGGCCTGCCGGATGTTAGTCATGGAGATTTCGGGTTTGTCTTTTTGTCTTTCTCCTGGGCCCGTATGTAGAACTCGAGGTTAATTTAACCCACGGCTACGTCCTAACCCAGACTAGGACGAAAGAACCCCCAAAACAAAATAAAAATTACAAAGGGAGCGAAGAAAGAAAGACAAAAATCGTTGTAAAACGGCATAGGCACCTTGCTGGAATGGACCCGCTTCCTGATTTAAAACAAAAAAACAACAGAAAATTTCACCCTAGAGCTAGTTCGAGGTTAGACTCTAACCCGGGGCTAAAATCCCTAACCCCGACTTTTACATGCGGGCCCTGGTGTTATTCTGTTTGCTCGGTTAGCTTTCAAAAAGCGAAACATATAATTATGCGGAAACTAGAGGATGTGTACGCGTGTCTCAGTGAGTATTGGTTTTTCTGAGAGTCCCGCAACGCCTGCAGGACAGTGAGTAGTACCAGCCTGACGAGGCTTGTTGAAGGCGAGCCACCAGGGACCCAGCGTAGGAGAAAACGGACCGCCCCGAGGTCAGCACAGCGTGTAGGTCATCCTCCGCCGTCATCTTGTGCCACCTCGCGGAATTATCGCGACTGTTTAAGCTATTTCTGCGGACACTCTGTGATTATCAGCCGTGGCCTGTATGTGGCCGGTGTTAACAAATCTGAGAACTGGCATGTTGCTGCGTTTTTAACACTGACTGTCGCCAGCTCAGTGAGTGATAAGAGCCTGAATCTGCGAGACCACATTCAGAAACTTGAAGTGAGGATACTCTGCGGTCGACTCAGTGAAGAAGAAGAAGAAGAAGAACTGAGAGGAAGAAGAAGAAGAACGACAACAACAACAACAACAACGCGACAAACGACGACCACACACACACAGATGGACGCACGAACGCAACCTCCCAACCACCACCAATCCCCCCCCCCCCGCCCCACTCCCCCGCCCCACTCCCGACACCCACACCCACACCCGACACCCACACCCTAACACGCGGCACACTTTTGGCTTCCAGCCCGGCAGAAATCGAACTCACGACCCACACACTGACAATCCAACAGGCTCTGGGTAAGCCACCACTACTGAGCGGTCGTCACCGCTGTCACGGCGAAGCGTCAGTGGGTTCGAACCCAGGGCCCGCGTGTAAAAGTCGGGGTTAGGGAGTTTAGCCCCGGGTTAGAGTCTAACCTCGACCTCGAACTAAACTAGCTCTAGGGTTAAATTTTCTGTTTTGTTTTTGTTTTTTTAAATCAGGAAGCGGGTCCATTCCAGCAAGGTGCCTATGCGGTTGTAGAAGGATTTTTGTCTTTCGTCGCTCCCTTTTTTTATATTTAATTTTGTTTTGGGATTTCTTTTGTCCTAGTCTGGGTTAGGCCCGTAGCCGTGGGTTAAATTAACCTCGAGTTTTACATACGGCCCCTGGTCGAGCTCGTGATATGTGATACCGATTTTTCCTGGCTGCCGGGCTGCTCATCGGGAGTTTCTCTCCGGGTTACCCGGCTTTCCACCCACAGCAAACTTCAAAAATAAGAGAGGTATGTTGGGTGGCGCTGCACCGCGACGACGCGCTTCCCCCGAATTTCCCGAAAGAGACAGTAGGCATATTTAGTAGGACTTCGTAAGGAGGACTTCGCTGAGCAGAGTACCCCATTTACATGTAAATTAGGCTCACGCGGCAGCTGCGATTAGCTAACGTGCCTAATTGACATGTAAATAGGTTACGCTGCTCAGCGAAGTCCTCCTTATAACTGAATAACTGAAGTAGTGTTGGCGCGTGCGGGAGCTCCGTGGCGAGGTGTTCCGGCAGCTGATGATGATGGACGTACTGTCGTATCGAAAACGCTGCCGGGACCAGGTGACCATTTTGCGGGTTGAAAGCTATGGGAATTTTCCCGTCGTTATCTCAGCTTCAAAGAGAAGTTC
This sequence comes from Batillaria attramentaria, assembly GCA_018292915.2. Taxonomy (NCBI): domain Eukaryota; kingdom Metazoa; phylum Mollusca; class Gastropoda; family Batillariidae; genus Batillaria; species Batillaria attramentaria. The sequence goes on along the minus strand of JACVVK020000302.1, from coordinate 222,542 downwards.
GGTGCGGGAGGGAACCCTTTTACAGCGTACAGCCACTAACAGCCTTCGTGCTTATATTACACACACACGGCACACACACACACACGCACACACACACACACACACACACACACACACACAGAGTCTGATTAATCTCCTTAGGTTTTTGCCAACTCTCAAAACAGCGCCAAGCCCGCCTCTGGCATCTGATGCACGCAAATATATGCCACCGAAACAGGCTGTCTTCATTTGTACATTTCATTTATTTCTTTGCATGGGTTGTCGGTCAGTCCATATTGCAGAACGGAGATAACTGTAGTACTGTAACCCCAAACTGACGATTAAAAAAAAATAATCTGAACGATTCTCCAATTTGCACTGAAAAGTCTCGGACAGGTCGGCAAAAACTTTTTTTAAACTTTTTTTTTCACCAGGAAACATGCGCACTCGTGACGTCAGCTACTGTTTCACTTGCCGAAGGGCCAAGGGAATTATACGACTCGAGTGGTGTCACCGGGCTTGCGTCGACTGCCATAGTTTCGTTGTTGTGGTTGTTTAAACCTTTCTCGCAGGTTATTGTCGGCGGAATAAAATACGGTTGACAGGGAAAATGCGCGCAATAGACCCCACCACCACCACCAACCCCCCCCCCCCCCAACACACACACAAAGTGACACTGACGGACACACACACGCACGCTGCCACACACATACACACACACACACACACACACACACACACACACACACACGACACACACACACACACACACACACACACACACACACATTCATCATAATCACTCAGTCCCTGGGCAATGAGTGGGACCCATGATAACCGCCGATCGAATGGCAGAGCGTTGGCCTGTCAATGATCGGGCCGTGGGATCGAATCCCGGCCGGACGCCAATCACTGTGCTGGCTTTTTCCTCCTTACCCCGTGTTTGATATCATCCTTACGTGGTAGAAAAGGACGTTAAACTCTAAAACAACCAACCAACCAACCAACCCCGCCACTCAGGGCACCGAACATTAATTTTGTTTGACAGGGCAAGGTTATCCTGCTGACTCCAGACAACAGGGGACATGGTCTGCACGGTCACAGCTCTACTCGGTCCAGTCACGGTTCTGGCAGAGGGGTTCACGTTGACACCAAGTCTTGCATGCACGTGCATCGTAATGTGCCGTCTTAAGGGTCATAATTTGCCTGCCACACGCGGGCGTAAACACCGTCTCTATCGGCAGCGAGCTGTTAACACTTTTAATCAGAGAGAGAAATAGTTTTATGATCGTGCTGGCTTTGCAATGTTAACGATATCCATAAACTGCCCAGCTGCAGGTGCACTCGGAAAGATAAGTGACTCCATACAAGGCTCTGGTTTACATGGTTGCCGCCTTGTTGATCGGTTGATTGGACTAATTAACGTCCTTATCTACCACTTAAGAACGGTATCAACGATGAAGCAATGAGAGAAGAGCTATGACACAGATCACGCTAGTCACTGCTTCGCACCGTATATAGATGGCACAAGCATCCACAGTCCGAGTCCTGCGTCTCGACCATTTCGGCTTCAGTTCTCTCCCTCATGTACCCCCCGCCCTCCCGTCCCCCATACAATAGATTTTACCTGAACGACGGTCCAACCTGTTGTAGTGGCCACCCCCATTCACCGGTCCATGAATACAGCCGTCATTAACTTGAGCTGCACCGGAAACAAAGGAACTTTGCCGACAACTACCACGAGTAACTTCAGTTTGCGCGTGAAACACGTCTCGTAGGGCACCCCAAGCACGGGAATCCACAGTATACAGACTAAAGCCCGCTGAGGCACTTTTTATGTAGCGAGTTGTGACCTCGCAAGGTCAGTAATGTGAAATTCAGCGTTATGAATATGTTTCAGTCACTGACATGTCCGGAGTGCAGTAACAACAGTATCGTCACTGTGCAAGGAAAATATACAACGCATCCACACGCATACAACACTGTCCCATGTCGCGTCGTACACTTAGGCTACACGTGCCATGGCTCTTTGCAAATTGGGCGATATTGGTTATACGATGGCTTACATTTCGGCTATTACTCTCTCTCTCTCTCTCTCTCTCTCTCTCTCTCTAATCAAAAGTGACACAAAACAAATAAATGAGGATGCATAAGTGAGACTGTAGACGTAAGGTCATGGCCGTTTGACTTTCGGTCGGGTGGGAGGATTAAAGATCTTGTATACTAATAAAACGCTGAACAGCTGTGTTTGACGAAAACAAACAAAAACAAAACAAAACAACACCCAGTTACTAGTACAACATCAAGACTTTTCAACTGTGAACGGTGGACAACAAACTTGGTGTTTCCCCGTCTTTGTCCAAACGCTTACTGAAAGAGTTCAAACTCGAGGTTTTACTGTTTCAAAGAAAACGAAAACAGTCGGAAGAGTTGACCGTGCGTTGTGAAAATTTACAGACTTTCTTGTTGTTGTTGTTGTCACCGTGCCCCGTTGAGGCATATTTCCGTGATGGATAATAAGTATCACTTGACATGGATGTGTCGTTGTTTCAAAATCAGTTAA